>OU964980.1:1682778-1717778 GCA_918808275.2 Dolichovespula sylvestris
AAAGAAGGAAATAAAAAAACGAAATAAAGAAAGAAAGAAAAAGATAGATAGATAGATAGATAGATAGAAAGAGAGAGAGAGAGAGAGAGAGAGAGAGAGAGAGAGAGATTGCGTATAAATGGCCGTGCAAGACGAAAATCGACGGGGCAAAATCACAAGCTCGTAAAAGTGGAAAGAAGAACAAAGACAAAAACGTCGTTCTTTCGAGCCTCGGGGCCTCTGCTCGTTTGCACGGCGTACAATAAGCGAGTTTCTGCGAGAGGCTTTTACCCTCCTGATCCTCGTAAATTCGGACCTGCCCTCTCACCCTCCCTTTCCTCTTTCTCTCTTTATCTCTCTCCCTCTTTCTTTCTCTCTTTTTCTTCTTCTATTTGCCGCCTACCAATTCTCCGTCTTTCTTCTCTCTCTTTCTCGCTGTTTGCCCCTCTCTCTCTCTCTCTCTCTCTCTCTACTTTCCGCAACAGAATCCCAACGGATTCCGGTTTCGTAGATCCTATCTCCTCGATAGCTCGTGCCACATACGGACGATCCTCCACGAAGAAATGGCCTCTCTGTGTCTTCTCACCACCTTCTCACCACCTACCCTCTCTCTCTCTCTCTCTCTCTTTCTTTTTCTCTTTTTCTGTCTTTCTTTTTGGACGCGCGAAGTGTATTCTAAGCCAATAGTATTCCCCGCAATCGGAATCGGCTCGATGCCGAGAAAAGAGGATCGTTCATGCCTCTTTCTCTATCTATCTATCTATCTATCTATCTATCTATTTCTCTCTCTCTCTCTCTCTCTCTCTCTCTCTTTTTCTTTCTCTTTCTCTTTCTCTATCCCTCTTTCTATTAAATTTCTTTCTCATTATTTTTTTTTTATCTTCTTTCAATTCTACACCGTCATTTCCTATTTTCGTTTCAACGGCCAACAGATCGGACCTTCGCCCTTTTCTTCTGTACTCGTTCTTTTTCTTTTCGCGTTTGCGGTTTTATTTTTCTTTTCTTCTTCATACGTTAAAGAAAATGTGACAATAGTTCCATGCATCGTAGCGGAAGATCGAATTGGTTTGAACGATTTTGCGAGACGTTGATAAGTTATCTATTGTCTCTTTCGAATGTCTCGAACTAATTTCGCTTCATTGGAGCGTTCTTTTCGTTTCTTTTTATCTTGTTTATTTTTTCTTTTCTTATTTTCTTACTTTTCTTTTTTATCTTGACAACAAGTACCTATTTGTGTACCTATCCGCTGATAGGTCGATATTCGATCGAGTCGAAATATTGAAATATTCGTTTGTATTTTTCTTCGTTAGTTTTTTTTTTTCTTCTTTTTTTTTTATTAATGACGACTATATTCTTTATGGCTAGAATTTTTCATACGGACATACGGAAAAAGCAAGACGTTTGTATAATTTTATTCGAAAGTGTTATGATTTAGATGTATTATATTATGATAGAAGATCGAATCAATGTTTGAATCCATTTAGACTTATTCGGTTAGTCCTTTTTTTTTTAATTTAATATGGTATCTTCGATGGCAAGTATAAGCGTATAATTAATCAATATTCATCAAATCGAAATATTCGTCTTGATATATATATTTTATTTTTATTGATAACAATGTTTCATACATACGCAAATGAGTCATGATTTAGAGTAGTCACGATTAGACATATTAAAATGGAAGGTTGAATTAGTTCGAACAATTTTGTCCACTGAATAGGTCACTTGCAGTTTCTTTCGAATGTATTAAAAAATAAAGTTTTAATCACCGAGTTTGAAATATTTAAATATTCTTGACATTAGATAATTCTACAAATAATATTTGATAAACAATAAGCTGAAATATCACTTTGGATTCGTTAATTTCATTGATTCGATGAACGAAAAATTTTTCTTCTATTTTCTTTTCTTTTTTTTTTCATAAATGACACTCGAGAAATCATTTTCGATTAAAGGATTCTCTCTGCCTATGTAATAGAATCCTCTTTGGTCTTTTACTACTCACTGTATACCGCGAACAGTTTATCTAAACGATGAGAAGATAAATAAATAAATGAGTATATATATATATGTATTCTCTAATGGTGGTTATTGTACGGCATTTATTCTGTATCGTGTCAAGGAATAACCATTTTGATGAGATACACTCGCCGTGTAATATGTCGAGTGCACACGTTTTAAGTACTCGTAAGATATTTTATTGCTCCCTGAGAAGCGACGGTGCATAACCGTAATAGACGTAATTTGCGTGGATCGAGGAAAGTTAACGTTTTCAATGGGCGTAAATACGATCGGTCATTTCATAAAGTTACATTTTATATTTCGCTTTTATATTATAAGGGATCTCTTGGGATATATATATATACAATTTTATTATTTACATTTTTATATTTTTAAATATATTATATATATATATTTTTTATTATTCCGTTTGAAAAACGTCGGTCAATCTTGAGGGTTAACGAAATGATCGTTTAAATGACAGATTATGACAATACGTTATTTATGATAAAACTAAAAAAAAAAAAAAAAGAAAGAAAGAAAAATAAATAAAAGATAAATTCAATACAATACTATCGACTTTAAATCGATTATATATATACATATAGATATAGATATTTTATTCTTCCCCTCAGATATATATATATATACGATTAACATCTAGATTAGTTATCAATGATTTTCGGAATCAAAACTTGATCGAGCAAGGATCAACTTGAGAAAAGTCATCGATTGTTTCGATCTGAATAATAATAACCACCGTTAGTCATAGGTTACGTTTAAGAAAATCTTTCATCTTACAAAGAGACAGAGAGGGAAAGAGAGAGAGAGAGAGAGAGAGAGAGAGAGAGAGAAATAGAGTATTATATCTAGCCAGTCGTAATATAGATAAACGTACCATGAATTGAATAGATCTTGAATCGTTTCTAAGTTAGGGCTACGGTTTGGAATACGTTACAGGAAGTATTCAGAATCGGCGGCTAAGTTCTCTCTCCTAGTTAGAGGCGGCTTGAAATGGCAGTAGCAATAGTAGTAGTAATAGTAGTAGTAATAGTAGTAGTAGTAGTAGTAGTAGTAGTAGTAATAGTAGTAGTAATAGTAGTAGTAGTAGTAGGATGCTCGATCAATTCGATGCGGTTTCGTTCGGTTCTATGTCGGTATTGGTTCTCGTGCATGTCGTTAATTCTTGACGACTACATCGACAGGAAACGGTCGTAAAGTCGATCCAAGGCCCTTGCGAGTTCTCTCCACCCTCTGAGAATGCCAGGAGTTGCGGCTTAACCATGACACCCGAAACTGATGAACCATTCGGCCACTGACCATCGATTCGTCCACAAGCATCGCCTACTACTACCACTATTACTAATACTACTATTACTACTACTACTACTATTACTACTACTAATACTGCTACTATTACTATCGTATTACTAGATAACATCGCTACATACACAATGACTTTTCGACCAAAACGGTATCGTTAATTCACTATCCTGTCTATATTTATGTAGGCACAACCCTCTATCAATCCGAGGAAGCCATTATACGTTACCTGGAACTACTACGAAACTATTCGTTTTTCCTTCTTTCTTTTTTGTTTGTTTGTTTGTTAATTTTTCTTTCCTTTTCTATTTTCCTTCCTCTCATTGGTTTAATTAACCGCGGTCGGTGATTTTTTTTTTAATCGACGTTCTGTCTCATCGTATCGATTTTTTTCTTTCAGAAATATTGATCTTTAATAGATTACAGAATATATCGATCTTTTGTTAATTTTGTAGAAATATTTATAACTTCTGTTATCTCGACTTTTTTTATTTATTAATTTTTTTTATTTTTATGATCGTCGTACGCCCTAAACGATTTTGTGAATTAACACAAATCTTTGAAACTTTGTTGTTCTCTTTTCGCTATTATCCTTTTCGTACATCTATCTAGCCGCGTACCTACTTATCTACGTTACGATTCAACGATCCAACGACTCACTCGGAAATCTAATTTCAATCGAGGTATCGAAATTGTCATCGTTCGATTCCCCATTCCCACGTTGTTGAAATAATGAATCGATTAAATTTTATCCGATTTTTTGATATATCTTTATTCATAGTATGTTGATTAGCATTTTTATTATTTTAATTCTCAGTACAGTTATTTTTGATATATTCTTTGAGTTACATCAATATCAACTATTTCTCTCTTTCACTTTCTCTTTCTCTTATTATATATATATTTTTTCTCTTTTTTATATCTCTTATTTGTTTTCTATTTTATATTCTCTTACTTTCTCTCTCTCTATATATATATACTTGAATTAAAATAAAAGACTTAAATTAAATGATTGCTTTGTACATATATATCGAGTTTTACAACGGAACCTTTTAAACATTGAATTTATTTTCTTTTTCCCTCTCTCTCTCTCTCTCTCTCTCTCTCTCTCTCTCTCGTTCTCTCTCACTTCATATCTATTTGCCGTTTCCACCAATTTGAATGATATGCCTAATTCTTAAGTACACTTAACCGTCCAATAGTAGTACCTACCTTTAAGGGAATGGCGCAATTATCGACTATTCTCGAAAGTTCAGTTTCGATTCCGAGAGCTTCGGGTACGGCGCTCTCTTAAGTCGTTCAAGCAGAAACCATCGAGTTGAGAATGTGAATTCTCAGTCATCGATTTCCTTGAAACGGTCTTTCGTCCGTAATATTGGCACTTAATATCGTGACGCTGATACGACGCGTGTCCTTCAGCTTTCTCGAACCTATTGGATGTAATCGAGACGAAAACGAGACGATAAATTTCGTAGAAGAAACTATGACTTTTATATCGTCCCTCTTCCTCTCGATTTATTTTTTTATTCTTCTTTTTTTCCTCTCCATTTTATTCCCGTTTATTCGAATTACTCGATGGCGAACAATCGGCCCCGACTTTAATGAAACTTGTCTTTCGAATGGAAGAAAGAAAAATATTGAGACGATTGGTCACGTCGAAAAGAACATTTCAAATAATAAAAGGAGTAGTTGTATGTACGAACTAAATAAAAAAGAAAAAAAGAAAGAAAGAGAAAGAGAGAGAGAGAGAGAGAAAGCGATTCTTGTTTTATCTTAATTCGGATTAATACAATTAGGATGATTGTACAAGACGACGACGACGACGACGACGACTGCGTTTACTCGTTGATACGTCGATTTCGGTGAGACGAAAAAAAAATATTGACAGGAAAATTTCTTGATGAAAATTCGATAACTTAAGGATCGCGTTTAAGGAGGAAGATAAACGATTCCTTTTTTTGTTTGTTTTTACGAAACTAATACTCTAACTAATTCCGTTAGGATAATTATACGAGCGATAACTTTCTTCCGTCGATTTGTCTCCGATTAGGGGATAAGGAAAAAATATTGGAAGAGGAGTTTCAATTAGAGATAAGAGAAGGATCGGTTGTTCGAATAAAACCAAACGATTCTTCTTCTTCTTCTTCTTCTTCTTCTTCTTCTTTCAATTTCTCGTAATAAAAGATAATTTTCGAATTGTGATTCTATTATAAATGTTAATTATAATTTTTTAAGATAATTGTCGAAGGGAACGGCGACATCTTTGTTGTCGAGAGAAAAAAAGGCGGAGCTTCGTAAGAAATTTCGATAAAGTGAAAAAAGATTTCAATTATACGAATCAAAAAATAATAAACAATTCGTGAGTTTAGTTACTTACAAGGGATTAGTACATCTGCCAGACGATTTCGAAAATTTGAGGGACTCTTTGGGGGAATTTCTTTCTTCTATCAGGAAATTAACAAGCAAGAAGTTCCCATTTTTTTTCTCTTTTTTTTTTTTTTAAGGACGTACATCTAAACTTCGTGTATATTATTCAAAGTTTTTTGGAATTAAAAATGTTGCAAAATGGTGAAATTATATGTTGTGTATAAAACGTTTGTTTGTTTGTTTTGTTTTCGTCAATTCAAAAGACTAAAATAAAAAATTCTTTTTGATTTATATATAATCGAGAATGTAATGCTTGCGATGTAACTTATGCTTCTTTTTGTTTTGAAAATTTTAATAATTATAAAAATGGCGATACTTCGAAGAAGGTTTATGTCATTTTATTGAACGAACAAATCAATTTTAAACATTTTGAACGAAAACATTGTAATAATTAATAATATAAATGAATATTTTTAATTTACACGAAATTTACGGGTTTTTGATCTGGCCGAATGAATCTTCGATATATTCTAATCGATATATAGATACTTCATCGGATAAAACGTGTGATAAGAAAAATTGCATTAAATTGCATTCACCTAAGCAATAAAATACTTCTTACGCCGTAACTTCGTCAAATATTAAAATATCCGTCGGATGTTATAACATTTTGAAATATAGCCTTAACGTTTCATGCTATGCTCTCGAAACTTAAAATAAAAAAAAAAAAAAAAAAAACGTACAAAAAAGAAAACGATTAAAGAAAAGAAAAATTAAAAATAAATTCAAGAAAAAAATATTACACAATTTCTCAATTTTAATATTTTAACAAAACCATCCAACAAGCGCATGTAATTCGACTCGATTCAAGGAGTGACTTTTCATTACGATCGTCGGACATTAAAAGAAGAAGAAATTAAACAAACAAACAAACACAACACAACGTCGAAACAATAATTTCGCAAAGAAATATGTTCGTAAAAAAATAATAAAATAAAAAACATAAAAAAAAAATGCAAACAGACAAAAAAAGAACGATGAACTACGTAAAGCGAATCGAAACAAAAAAGAAAAAAAAGAAATTAAACCAGAAACAAGAATGATATTTTATTTTCTCGTCGAGTTCGAACAAACAAAAGCCTCATCCAGAGGTTGGAGATAATTGTTATCCGAAGGATTTGATTTCTCTCGTTGAAACGTCGAAGTTTCCCGACGACAGGACATCGTTTAACCAGTCCCGACGAAATCTCGCGATATTAGGCGAGTTGGCAGCTCGGTAGTTGACAGGATTGCATAGCATCCCAGGATAGGATGGCTCGCCTAGCTCCTATCTCGACGATTCGCTATTGGTAGCTACGTTTCTGGATAACGTTCCCCCGGGTATCGTCCGTTGGCCCTGTGTTATCTCCCTCAGCAACCCCTTCTCTCACCCTCTTCCTCACCTTCTCTCTTTCTCTCTCTCTCTCTCTCTCTCTCTCTCCCACTGTCATTGCTTTATCTCCTTTCTATTTTCGTTCTTACCATCCTAGTGCAACGAATATAACCAACATCTCGACCATTTTCCCCTATTCCCCGTATTTTCCCCTCTCATTTTCTTCCTTTTATTCTTTTCTCCCGGTATATCGTCTTTCTTGATTGTCCATTTGCGCTACCGTCCGTATCCGGTTTTGTGTTCTTGCCTTACTACAGTCTTCTGATTCTTTGCTCTATCTGTTTGTCTCTCTCTCTCTCTCTCTCTCTCTCTTCCTTTATATTCATTTATTTCTTTTCTCTCTTTCCCTCCTTCTCAGATCCGTTCCCTTTTTTCTATTTTCTTTTTTTGAAGGGAAATGAGGTGGATTGAGGTGGGTAAGAGAGAAAATTTGGCGGCAACGATTTGTCATCAATTAACGTTACTTTTCGAAATGTTTTTATTTCGAACGTTCGCAATTCCTCGTAATGTTCGGGAATGGATTCAAAATTTTTTTTGTATGTTGACGATCTTATATAATTTATATATATATATATATATATTTGATTTTCTTTTCTTTTTTTTTTTTAATTGAAAATTTCTAATCATGACAAATTTTGAAAGATATAATGCAATTGATTGAATATTTGCAAATCATATCAATGATAGCGTATATAAACGATTTATTTATTCTCGCATATTTGTTTTATTTAATATAAAATGTAGATAGATGACGTTTCGAAAAAATGCAAAAAATCCGTATTAGAATTTTTAAAGTATAACCACGTAGGTTTTCCTTTCTTACTTCGTGCTTTGCTCTTTAAGACTGTTATTCCTTTCAACGATGCCACCCCTTCAACCAACCATCCTGCCTCCCTGCCCACCACCCACTATCCTCCGTCCTCCAAACAAAGTTCGCACGATGTCTCTTCTTTCCCCCTTTTTAGCGCTTTGTCTTGATTGTTCCACTCAACGGGAGCCGTCGGTGCCGGTGTTGTTTTGATTTACGCAACCCCATAAATTATAACGTATTTTCTTTTCGATGTGAAAATCTACGTGGTACTTGCTTACTTACTTTTTGCGTTAAAGTGATATCCTTAGTGTGCGTGCGTGCGTATGTATGTGTGTGTGTCATTCTGTCTATGTACATACATTCGTGCTTATAAGTAACTATTTATACATTGAGCTTGCAATGTAACCTTGCTTAAAGTTTTATCATGACCGAGTGAGAGAGAAAGAAAGAGTACATAATTGAAACTATAAAAGAAATTGTTTTTCCTTTTTTATTTGTTTATTTATTTATTTATTTTTTTCCGTTTTTGTGCATATTTACTCATACTCGCTCATACATAAATTAAATAATTTATAAATCGTTGCAGGTACATGACGAGAGAGGTCTCCGGTTATACAAGTATGTATATACTTATGTATCTGCATATGTATTACATATGCATGAGTATAGGTGACGCGGTACGAAAGAGATTCTCGTTCGTTATATTCATTCGTTACTCGAATGTGTGCCGTTATTCACATCTCTTTTTCTCTATTACATTGTCTAATTATTATTTTACACGCAATATATAGGTAGATGAATACATACGTACATACATACATATATTTATTTTTACTAAATATCGCTCTGCCTCTGGCTTGGATCACTGTGCAACGACCCGCGACAATACCGTAAATTAATTTTCCATATTAACTTATATATTAATTAACACATATTTTGTTTTAATTTTTAATATAATTTTTGAAAATAATTTTCCAAATTTCACGCTTATATGGCATGAGTTATTTTTCTAATTCTAATCTTTTAAATCTCGAACCTCTTTGAAGATTATTTTGGAATCGATTGTCCACGTATTGCTAATTTTATTTATTTATTTTCTTGCTATGAATCGAGCAATTCGAAATTTTTTATATAACGAATAAATTTTCCGTTGCAACTTGTTGATAATTTTAAATATAAAAATTTATTTTAAATAAATAATAACAAAAGTAGTTGTAATTTTTTCAAATGGCCAACAAAATATTTGCAGGATGGACATACATTTTCTTTTTTTTTTTCTTTTTATATACATATATAGATATATATGATTTTAAATTAGTGACATTTTTGGTAAATCGATTGGAGATATTTGCAAAATGTTGTACGAGTTGTAGGTCAATTGAAACGATTTATCGTCTTCTCGGTTTCTGGTTGTCTTTTTTTTGTAATTTTTTTTTCTTTCGTTAATTTTATAATCGAAATTCATTGTACACTTGGGAAACGGTAAGGATGGTAAAAGTCGAGGTGGTTTGCGTCATAACGACGACTGAAGGCCATGTAGGGCAAACAGGAATGTCCTCTCTATGGGCCACGAACGAAAGTTACAAGCTGGTACGTGTAACGCGTGTACAATGGGAACGTCAGTGTTGGTTATGACCGTACAAGTTCGTGGACAGTATATATCTGCCAGGAGGAGTCGCGTGATAAAGGGTGCCGTTGCTCGTGGGTCCGCTTAATTTATGGTGGCTCGAGGAAATATTGTTCCCACAACAGAGATTAGTACAGTGCTCTCAGTCGTTGAACCCTCCGCCTATTTTTTCCCCTTCTTTTCCTTTTCGTTCTTTTCTAATCTTCATTATTATTTTTTTTTTAATCCTTCGTCCCTTACTCCCTTGACCCTCTTTATTTTCTATCCACGTACACGATAATATTCCTATCTTGTCGTGACTACGATTAGAAGGATCTGATTAAGGACTGTCATTTGATAATCAACGTATAACATTTCACTTTTCCTACTATATTAGACGTTTTAAAGAATTTTAGGGGATTATTTATTAATGAAACGACATTAATCGTTTTAGTTTTGAAACTAAACTATTGAAACTAAATTGATGCGAATACGTTTTTAACATTTTTTTTTCTTTTAAAGAAATCTGACGTTTAGGATTTCATTTTTTCTAAAATAGTGATAATCATTTTTATACATTCGATAAGTCATTAAGATTGATAGAGATACGTTGGACGGGATTAGCTTTTATTTGAAACCAATCGATATGTATCATGATTAACATTGATATTAATAAATTTGAACGTTGATAAGTAATAATATTTACTGGTTGTAAATATTATTAATGTTGAATATTTTTTTCTTATAGCTATTCGAAAGTTTTATTAATTCTGCCATTTAAAGTAAGGAATATAGAAATGAAAATAATAAAAATTGTGTCGGAAATGATATTGTAAAGAGACGAGTTAATCAAAAAATATAATATCTACACACACACGCACGCACGCACGCACGCACGCACACACACATTATACAATATAAAAAAAAAAAATATACGAATGAGAGTATATAAGAAAAACGAAAAGAAAAGGAAACAAGGGAGTAAACGGACGACTACTTTCAAACGCAGCTAAAGGAAAGAAAAAATATGAATGAATAAATAACGAATGAAAGAAAGAAAAAAACATGGCGGCGTGAAGGAAGTTTCGGTGGATGACGTTAAAGCGTTCGTAGTCCTTGACTTGGTGGCTGCTTTGGACGGTTCGTATTTTCGAGATCTGTTGAAAGAGCAACGGCAAACGCCTTGAGGTGAACAGACAGAGATTCCGAAGAATTCCGTCGATAATTTCTTCCTTCGCCAGTTTCATTCTCGCTAACCCTCAACCCCAACCCCATCTTCTTCTCTCCACCTTCATCCTCACCCCCGCAGTCCGCAACTTCGTACCTCTTCCTCTCCTCACCCCTTAAAATCCTCGAGCCAGCAAGTCGTGATCCTCCTTTCTTCATCTTCGTCTTATCCAAGCAACCGGAGAATCTTCCTTTCGTTTTGTCCCACCGTTCATCCCTTCTTTTTTACTTCCCCCAATCCACCGATCCCCCGATCCTTCCCTCCCTCCCTCCTCCCCCCCCCATAGACACAAGCCAGACGCAGCTCACCTAGAATTTGCCATCTTTATTCATGAGACGAGAAGCGCCCTTCGGGAGAACGGGCGCCGTTGAAAATGCTAAACTACTTGAATCCCGGAGGGGGTTAACGGAGAGGGTGGTTGGCGCGTGGATGATTTCCAGGACAGCCAGTGGCGACTCTCATCCACCCCCGCTCCTACCCTACCCCTTTTATATCCTCACCCTACCACCTCTATCAACCTACCCTTGCCATGCTCGTTGCACATATTTTCATTTTTATCGGCGAGCCACTGCAAGAATCTCCAGCCATGTTGTCTCTATCCCTATCTCTCTCTCTCTCTCTCTCTCTCTCTCTCTCTCTCTCTCTCTCTCTCTCTCTCTCTTTATTCGTCCAGGCAGATTTTTTTTCCTTCTATTTTTTTTTTCTGTTTCTTTTTGTTCCTATTTTTTTTCCCTACCACCCTTCGCCATTATTTCTCGTGCGTGCCAAGTGTCCGTATAATTCTCGTGGTCTCACTAATTGCATCCGATTCCAATTATCAGTGACAAGTGGAGCGACCGTCCTGAAATTAACAGGACCGGCTCGTTGGACCAAGAGACTCCTCTATCGGATGTAACATATTCGATAAAAGCCAACTACTACTACTCTCCGTTTGTTTTATTAACTCGCTGATAGAAATGGATACATCCATATATATATATATATATATATATATATATATATATATATAAATATATATATATATATATATATATATATATATATATATATATATATATATTGTAATTTATATGTATATATATATATGCATGCTCGAATACTGTTCATCTCTAAATGATTTCATTTTTATTTTTTTTCCCTCTGATTTTTCCTATATCATGTTTCGCGTTTTCTTTTTAACGGGTGTAACGTATGATACGTCAGGAGTGTTAATTGTGGGTGTTCTTGTTTTACCCTTTTTTTTTATACAATTATTGTTACTTCGTTTTCGTTCTTTTTTTTTCCTTTTGCTTTTTCTAAAAAATTTAACGATATTTTTTTACCCCGTTAATCGTGAAAATAATTCAACCGAGTAATGGGGAACTTTACAACATTTACTGAGACACACTGAGTCGTCTAATTGAACGTCCAATAGTTTTTACGTCTTCTTTCTTTCTTCCTTCTTTTCTTTATTTTCTTCTTTCTTCTTTTCTATCTCTCTCTCTCTCTCTTTCTCTCTTTCTCTTTTTCTTTCTTCCACTTCGTTTCCTTTTTTTTTCTATTTTCTAGGATTTCACTCGCCTTGCCTTCCCGAACGCTTTCGCGCTTCAATAAGAATCGATAAATCGGACTTGGGTCTGGATCGGGTCCAGAGTCCCTTGTTTTTCTCATCTCCGTCTCTTCCGTTTCTTTTCTTCTGATGAGACTCTGCGGCGGACATCGATGTTACCCCACAAGCTACCGTAATTTATAACCCCTAATTCTATGAAAGTGCGATTACAGTGAAAAATCAATTTTCAAACTAACCTAAATTACTAACTATATGGACGCGATCTCCCTTTTACGTGTAATTTAAAATAATAATAATAATAATAATAATAATAATAATAATAATAATAATAATAATAATAATAATAATAATAATAATAATAATAATAATAATAATAATAATAATAATAATAATAATAATAATAATAATAATAATAATAATAATAATAATAATAATAATAATAATAATAATAACACCAACAATAATAATAATAACAATAATAATAATAATAGTAATACTATGTAGGACGGTTTTGAGTTTAAATCACCTCGGCCATTTAAATATTTACTCCTGATAATTATACGTGATATCATGAAAAATATTTCTTATGGTAAACTTAAATTGTTCTAATTGACGTGTAGTACGGGAGAAAATTTCTGTTTTTATTTATTTTTTTAATTTTTGTTTATACCCAAATACAAATATAAAGAGCAATAATAAATGTGTATTTTATTCATTATTTCGAATGGATGGTCGATCTTCTGTTACCTTGCACAACGATAGATTTTTATTTTCTTTCCTCTTTCTATTTTTATTTGTAATTTTATTTACTCTTATCTTTCGTTTCATTTATTTATTTATTTATTTAGTTTTTTCTTTTTTTTTTATCAGACCTAACGTTTCATTTTACTCGTTAGAAAATAAATAAATTTTGTTTCAACGAACGATTTTCGATTTTTACATACAAGTAATATAAAAATAACAATAGCAAAATATACATTAATTGTACCTTTTTTATTTATAGATAAACACGTACGCACTCACACACGCATATATAAACAACGGAAGTACAATTAATGTATATTTCGTTATTATATCATAGATAAAAAGGATTCCATGATATTCGAAAAATATCATTCACTTTGTTACTTGCAATCAAAAACCATCGACAATGTGATACTTTTTCATTGGAAGGACACAACAAACAAAAAAAAAAAAACAGAAACACTAAATAAATAAAGTAAAAGCAAAAGCAAAAAACAAAAAAAATAATTCCACGAAATAATATATAGATCGAGTTTCAATAAACGATATCAATATTTCTATAACGATATTATTTTTTTTCCAAGCTATAATAATAGCTAAAATGTAATCGAAACGAATCGTGACGAAATAAAACGGACGAGTGATTTTTCATAATAGACATTGAAATTGAAATTTACAGTATATATAAGAATATATAAGTATATACACACACACACACACACACACACATATATATATATATATATGTATGTATATATACTTATATTATATTTATATATATGGAAACTATGGAGATGTACATGGTTAGCCACTTCGAAGGATTATTACGTGAAACAACTGCAGATATTTATGAGCAATGGAGATCTAGCAACGCAGGAACATCTAGGACGGCAAACGTAAAATTCGATTAACATTTATCGTTACCAAAGTTGAAATAATCTGACTGTGCTCTTTAACGATTAGAAAATATGTTATTCGTTCGAGAAAAGTATCATAAAGTTGTACCTTATAGTTCATCATCGTTCCTCGTTAATGATATTTTAATTATGTTAACGATTTCATAATAATTATTATGACGATGATGTGCGAATCAAATTCAATATAATTGTAAGTACTTTGTTTCTATACTTTATTTTTCTATAACATTGAATATTATATATATATGTTTATTTATAATAAACTGTCTATTATGTAATTTATTAATGTATACTATATTATAATACAGTATATATACTACACTATATATTACTATATAATACTATATATTATGATATAATATATATATATATATATATATATATATATATATATATTATGATATAATATATATATATATATTATGATATAATATATATATATATATATATATATATATATATACTATATATTATGATATAATATATACTATAGTAATGAATACCTATTATACTTATAAATAAATAAACACATAGTAGTACATTATTCCACTATAGAAAGAAAGAGAGAGAACGAGAGAGTATATTATATATTATATATGGTGATATTTTAGTATATAATCGATTCAATTTTTCATAATATTTATATATCATATATTATAGTTTGAACGAAGTAATTTTTTTAACAAACCCCACTATTATTATATTTATAATATTTCTTACTATCAATATTAATAAAAAATATTATAACAATATTACTTTCACAAAAATATTACGTTTTATTTCATTTTTTTATTGTTTTTTTTTGTTTTTTTGTTTATTATACCAAACAGACTTAAGTTTCGCTCGTTATTACTAGACTTTTAATATAAAGTTTGGAATGTTCTTGCATCGAGCCACGGTCTAATCCTTGTCCGTGCAAATAAATCCAGATTCTCTTACCGACGAATAGGAGAATGAAAAAGAGAGAGAAAGAGAGAGAAAGAGAGAGAGAGAGAGAGAGAGAGAGAGAGAGAGAGAGAAAGAGAGAAAGAGGGAGAGAGAGAGAGAGAGAGAGAGAGATGAGAATGGTTACCTTCTTGCCGTTCTACAATTAAACTTTGAGTCTCGTTGCACAGTTTGAAAGGACCTTCAGACTTCGTCGGATATTTGTCGAGACTCGGTATTTCGTGGTCTTGACAAACAATAACAAGACCAGACCTGGAAATCTATCTGTCGGGCAGAGGTAAAAGTCGACGTTTGTTCCGGCATTCGTGTGTTAGTCACATCTTAATAAACTATAGTCTCCATTCTCTCTCTCTCTCTCTCTCTCTCTCTCTCTCTCTTTCTCTCTCTCTTTCTCTCTCTGCTTCTTTAAATATTATACGTAACACTGGTTTCTTATTGAAATATTAATTCTTTGATAAGGACAATCCTACAATACATGTATCTAATTAAAAATTTGACGAATCTTATAAACGTACATACGTTGTGGTGTACGTAAGTATTATACATACGTCTAAACTCACGTTTCACAGTCATTTTTAATCTTCGATAGACGAGAAAGCATCGTTGCCTCTTAAAATATAACGCAATCAAATTAATAAATTCTATTTGTCAATTGTACGCGAGTCTCATGACTTTATTTTTTTCTTTTCTTTTCTTTTTTTTTTTTTTTTACTATAAAAATTTCTATCCTGACTCCCTTATTATTATTATTCGTGATGAATTATGTTGATTATTTAGAAAACTTTGGATAGGATTATTTTAGAATTTTTTAAAAATTAATATCTTACAACGAGATATCAAAAGTTAATGTGTTGTGAAATGTTTAGTAAGCAAAGTAGAAAAATATTCTTAGATAGATAGTATTTAAATTCTGCGAAGAATTATTTATTATTTTCTTTCTTCTGTTATGTAAACAAAATTTGAGATACGTGTTTTTTCCCCAAAAATATATGTATATAAGTTTACGCTGAATTAGAATGACGTCATTGTCTCTTCTGCGGAATAAAATTTTTATTCTGAACCTTTCAAATCGGTTAACAATATTTTAATTCTTTTTAAAATCTAATACCATCTTGAAATTTCTAAATAAAATGTTTCAACAAAGAGTCAATGATTTCACATCCATATAATGTCTTAAAAAAAATACACAAAAAAATCATGTATTGTTTCTTAATTTTGTAAATAATGATTTATTTCGTTACATACTGGAAAAAAGTTCGTTTGAAAGACAAAAAAATTGCGAGAAATTAATTGTTTTTAATAGAAATTATCCCGATTAAATCGAAAATCATTTTCTTCCGATACACGTAGATGCATCCGCGTTTGCATCGTTTATTATTAATTATCAAATGAATATTTATGACGAGACGATTATAAAAGCTCTTCACGCCCAATAAAAGTCGATGTTCGTCACTGACGTAATTCATAACTCAAATTAATAAACAAATATATGAGTCGACAATGAATTAGATTGACGTTAATGTCTTTCTCTCAGAACAAAACTTTTATTCCGAATTTTCCAAATTGCGAAAAAATATTTTAATTCCTTTTAATATCTAATACGATCTTAAATTTTCTAAATAAAGCGTTTCAACAAATACTCAATAATTTTTCATCGATATAAAATGTCTACAAAAAAAAATCCAAGGAATTCGTTTATTAATTTTGTAAATAATGATTAATGTTGTTACACTCTGCGAATAGAACGAAACTCAGGGTAAAAGTTCGTTCGAAAAAGGAAAAACAAAAAACAAAAAAAAAAAGAAAATAAAAAATTGCGATAAATTAATCTTTTTCTTTTTTAATAGAAATTATCCCGATAAAATCGAAAAACATTTCCTTCCAAGACACTTTTATGCGTCCGCATTTGCATCGTTTATTATTAATTATTAAATGAATATTTATTACGAGACGATTATAAAAGCTCTTCACGCCCGATAAAAGTCAGTGTTCGTCACGATCATAATCCGTAGCTCGAGCGAACGATACCGGCGTACCGATTGCCAATACCGATTTCGATGTATAAAATGCGCACCGCCGATTCTCCGCTTGATGAATTAATCCGATTGCTTTTCCCCGTAGCGCATGGAAAAAGGTTGACCGCTTTATCGACCGAAACTCTCCACACAGACGACCAGTCGTCTATTCAATCTTCGATGTATGTAGTACTAGGCACGATCGTACCAGTATGAATGCATGTATGACGAGGACGACGTTTGTCATTCGATCTATACAGGGTGGTCTTGCAATCACGTGAGTAAAACGTGATTTCTCTTCGCTAAGCGTACGTCAAATTCTGAAATAAAATCTTTTCTTTCTTTTTTCTCTTTTCTCTCTCTCTCTCTCTCTCATATTGAACATCGTTTACAAAAGAATGGACTTTAAATGAAGTAACCAAACAAGTTTACCAGCGTTGTTAAGAATAATGAGAACATAGA
Organism: Dolichovespula sylvestris; assembly: GCA_918808275.2. NCBI lineage: Eukaryota > Metazoa > Arthropoda > Insecta > Hymenoptera > Vespidae > Dolichovespula > Dolichovespula sylvestris. The sequence goes on from OU964980.1 coordinate 1,700,158, forward strand.
GTGAAACTACGGTGAAAGAAAAGAGAAAAGAAACAAAAATGGAAAGTCGAATTATTTTTTCAAACGATAAAAATTGATGATAACAATGAGAACGTAGAGTGAAACGTCGGTTAAAAAAAAAAAAGAAACAAAAACGAAAGGTCGAATTATTTTTTTTTTTCAAATGATAAAAAATAGATGATAATGATAATGAGAACGTTGACGACGATTGACAAGTCCCGAGAGTCAAGTCGTATTGAATTTAATTTTTATTCGCCATGAGTCACAGTCAAGTTTTCTTTCGTACTAAATAAAAAATTGATCTCACAAGCATGTATTAAACGATAATTAAACTAGGATTTAGAAGTAAAAACGTGAACGCCAATGAAAAAAAAAAAACGAAGTACGGAAAGTTAAATTGTTTTGAAAATTTTGACGCAAACACGCACACACGCACAAACGCATACTGTCATGGAACAAAAGGTGAAGTTTTATTAAAAAAAAAAAAGAGAAAAAATTATAAAGATAGAAAAAGCGATCTTACACGCGTCAATGTAATTATTTTAATCAAACGATTATCGATTATCTTCGTTTATGAGTAAAATTAACTTTTAAGTAATTCAAAGGATTTAAAAAGTAATTAAACGGATTTAGTTATGTTAAAAATAATTAGATCAAAGCTTGGAACGTCGATAGGAAAGAAAAAAGGAAAAAATATGGCAAATATGGTAAAAGTCGAATCGTTCTAAAAATGATTAAACTAAGATCGAGTTTTAGGAGTTGTAAAAATAATAATTAAAATAAAATAAAAAAGAGCTAGAACGTTGGTGACAATTAATAAGTATGGAAAGTTAAGTTATTTCAAAAACTAATTTTTATTCGTCATAAATCATATCGAAGTTTTCTTACGGACGTAAAGTTAAAAGAAAAAAGAAAAGAAAAATTGATCTCACGACTATGTATTAAACAATAATCAAACTATGATTTGGAAGTAAAGACGTGAACGTCAGTGAAGGAACGAAGTATGGAAAGTTAAATTATTTTCAAAAATAATTCTGATACGCGCACACCATAGAAAGATTATGAAGTTTTATTCAAAAAAGGAAAGAAATAAAGAAAAAAAAAAAAGAAAAGAAAAAAAGTTAAAAGAGTGATCTCTTACACGCACCAATGTAATTATTTGAATAAAACGATAATCGAATACCTTTGTTTACGAGAATATTAACTTTTAAATGCATATAATTTTTAATGCAATTAACCTTTAAACGAATTTAATAACTTAACAAAAACAACGAGATAGAAAAATAGCGAATGTGAACGAAGAGGTATAAAAAAAAATATGAAAGATCACATAAATTTTTAGAATGTTTTCCATTCGTTAATGAAGATCTCTTTAGAAAGATATAAAAAAAATTTATCTCACATTGATCAAATAATTATTAATCATCTTCGTTTACGAGATACTCAATTCTAAATAAATATTAATAGAAGGAATAATTATATAATGAAATATTTAATATTACAAATGAGATGAAGTTTTAATCGTAATATCGTCAATAACAGCGAGAAGAAATATTAAAATGCGAGCGAAGAAAATAGTTGTTTATTTATTTACTTATAGAAGATCGAGTTATTTGAAAAATTAAATTAAAAGAAAAGAGAAAAAAAGCAGAAGAAAATTCATCCTCCATGTATATAGTGACGAATCGAATAATTATCAGCTATCGTCCTTTTACGAAAAAAAAAAGGAAAATAAATTTAAAGTCGCAGAAATTAAACTAGGATTTACAGATGTTAATAATAATGTTTAAAGGATATTAGAACGCGAGAAAAACAAATAGAAAAAAAGAAAGTATAAAAAATCAATTTACTTCAATAATAATATTTTAAATTCATCACAACGAATGAAGATTCGTGCGAACAATTGTAAAAAATAATTAAAAAAAAAGAACAATGGATTTTACACCCGTAATTACTTTCTGCCTTTGATTAATCAAATCTGATTGCCCGCTGTGTCAGGTTCCCATGGTGGTTTTCGTAAGATATATCATATTTATAAATTTTCGAGCAAATAATTAAAAGTCAATTAGAAGATTATACTTTAGTTGTAATTTACCGTTCCTTTTGAAGTATACTCGTCGACGTTTCTAGGGAAACGGGGAGATCGCTTATTTATACAAGAGAAATTTAAAATATTTCATTTCAAGCGGACTACTACTGCAAATTAGACGTTATATACATATGTACATACATACCTTCATACATACATACATATATATATATATATATATATATATATATATATTATGTATATATATAATATATATATATATATATATATATATATATATATATATATGAGTATATGTATATGCGAGAAAAAACGAATTTTTAATTTCGCGTTTGTAACGCGTATCTACGTGGAATGGAACAAGAACAAACAAAAAAGAGAAAGAAAGATAGAAAGATAAAAAGGCAGAAAGAAAGAAAGAAAGAAAAACGGGGAAAAATGGAAATAAATGAAAGCTGTTGGAAACGATCCTCGCAGATATGCGAATGAATTCGTATAATACGTTTATATTTTGTTCGTCAAAGTCCGTAAATCAAATTTACTTATGAAAATTATTGATAATTGAAACTTATTATTATTATCACTTTCTTTCATTTTCTTCCTTCTTTTCTTTTCCTCTTTTCTGGAAAAGAAACGTTCGTATAATACTCGCGTTTATACGTTTATACTTTGTTAGTATAATTTTCTTTTTCTTTTTTGTTTCCTTTTTTTCGTAACGTAAAATTTGAGTTACAAAGTGGCTGTATGAGAGAAATCCAATTTTGGGCTTGATTCTCTTTCCTTTTCTTTTGTTTATTATTTTCTTATTTTTCATTTTTCGAAAATAATTCATTGTTGTGGCTAATGAAAAATCAAATTTTGGATTTTTTATTTTCCTATTTTTTTCTTCCTTTTATGTTTGGTTTTGTAATGAAGGTTCGCGTAATACACATATATTTACAATTTGTTTGTTTTAAAGACCATTGATCAAATTTGTGCACCAAAACCAATGAAAAATCAGATTTGTAATCTAATTTTGTTTCTTTTTTTTCTTTTCTTTTTTTCACAAATTTGATACATCATATTTTATTATAGAAACTAATATAGGAAACAAAAATCGAATTTTTAATTCATTATGTGTTCATATAATACATACGTTAATGCTTCGTCTATCGGGTGCATATATCAAATTAGGATATATAAAGACAGAAAAAATAAAAATAAAAATCTTTAACTAATTGTGTAATTGATCAATCAATAAATTTTCTTCTTAGCAAACATTCACAAACAATGCACACTTACGTTTCCTTCGTCAAAGTATTCACAGATCGATATTGATCATAAACGATGATCGAAGAAACAAATAATTGATTTATTTATCTCTCAAAAACCAAACGTAAATAAATTTGGAACGAGGAAATATCGAGGATATATCGAATAGATTTAAGCTAACGAATAAGACTCTTGTACCTTTCAATAAAAAAAATAAAAAAAATAAAAATAAAAATAAAATAACAAAAAAAAAAAAAAATAAGAGAAAAATATAAGAAAAAAAGAACCATCCTGTATGATCGATGAGGACTTTGAATTCACTCTCGAGAATTCGTGTAGTCGATAGTATCGAATGAACGATTGTCTCAGGGTGCCTTTCGAATAGACTCGGAGAAGTCTTCATCAAGATTTCATAAGAAGCACGATATCGTTGAGAAAGGGTCAAATCGAACGGAAACGTTCTTATTACTTTCGAGAGATCGATCGTGGTACGAAATATCTCTACGGCTATGATCCACTTTTTCTTCGAGGCACGTTCGTTTATCGTTTTCTTCTTCCTTTTCCTCCTCCTCCTCCTTCTCCTCTTCTTCTTCTTCTTCTTCTTCTTCTTCTTCTTCTACCTCATCTTCCTCTTATTCTTCTTCTCCTTCTTTTTTCCTCCTCTTATACACTTCTATATTTCCTCTATTTTTATCTTTATCCTTTTTCTTTTCTTCTTCTTCTTCTTCTTTCGTTTGTTCTTCTTTTTAATTTTTTGATTCGTAAACCGAACAGGTCGCATTCGTATGTGCTATAATACTTGGACGAATTAGAACGTTCGTTTCGTTATTCGGATTGGTACTTTTTCTTATATTTTCTTTTCTTTTTTATTTATTTTTTTTTTTCTGAAGAGACTGCGAAAAATCGTGACCAATTTATCAATGTAATAAAAGTGATAAATACTTAGTTAGTTACTTCAGTTACTTAGTACTTATTACATGAGAAAACGTTCGGAACGTTACGGAGTTATTTGATCGATTGTATCACGAGATGTACGAGATTAAACGATTCGATTGTTCTACTCGAACAGGATTTTTCATTGGATTAATGTAATATTTGGCAATTATATTAATTAGTCCATCTTACGAACAAATGTTGCTGTTGTTGAGTACTTTATTTTCTTTTTTCGTTTCTCTCGGTTTTTTTTTTTTTGAACAATAAGGACACACTTGTACATTTAAAAATTGTTTTCTCGATATATAGGTGTCTACATGTATTGATCTGATTAAGATAAAGGATCAATGACCATATTTAATTCGAAAGATAAGCAAATTTTATATGTATTGTACATTTAATATTTTCTTTTTTTAAGATATAAATAAATAACAATATTAAGGATTGAAGAATTAGTGAAATATTTCATTCGAATGATACGAAAGTATTATATGTACATAGATTTAAAGATTTTTTGTTTATTCGATAAGTATGTACCACGAAGTTGAAAGATAAAGAATTAGAGTGGAATAATTATACTACTTTAGAAAATACAATAGTCGTATGTATATATTTAAAAATTCTTTTGCATGTTTAATTTTGAAAATACAAAAGTTACATATGCATTTCAAAATATTTTTCTGTTTACATATACATATGTAACATTGATATACATATCAACCTTCAAGAATAAGGAATTAATGATATATTTAATTTGAAGGATACAAACGTTATACTTATATGAATTTACAAATTTGTCTTTTATCTGTACACGTGTGTATCAATTTTATAAAATAAAGAAATGATATAAAATAATAATAATCAAATAAAACAAATAAAACAATAATAATAATAATAGACAATAATAAAATTAGGAAAATTCAAACGTAGCATATATATATATATATATATATATATATATATATATATATATATATATAGATGAATTTAAAAATAATTCTACATACGTATGTATATAATTCTTAAAACAAGAAAAAAAAAGGAAATATATAATTAATGAAATATTTAATATAAAATATAAAAGTACTTTATATCATATCATATAATATATCGTACAATTTACATACATACTACGAAGAGTCAATTTCATTAACTACAATGTCACTGTTTAAATTCCTTTATCGGTCCAAGAATAATAGAACGTAGATACATAGATTGATATCATAGTACGTTTCATAATCGTGGAAGATAGAGAAAGTGGAAAGATTTCTGATGCATGTATGTAATATTTATGTATGTACGTATGTAGTAGTACATTCTGGATGGTTAGAAGGTGAAGGAATAGAAGAAGGAAAGAAAAAACAAGAATAAGAAGAAGAATAAAACGAGGACGAAGACGAAGACGAAGACGAAGAAAATGGTGGCCCAGGGATGATTGGGTGGTAAGTGAGATAGACGGAGACAGACAAAATGAGAGACAGTAAGAGAGAAAGAGAGGGGGGGAGAGGGAGAAAACGTTACGGGGATGATTTCACCGGTCTGGAAAACTTTTTGGCCGATACTCAGCTCACGTCGACGACGTGGCGTTGCCTCTCCTTGGCCACCACAATTATTTTCGGCTTTTAGAAAAGGGCCAACCTGAGATTTCTCCAGTCTGATTTCACGAGTTTCAAAAAGGGGTGAGAGAAAGAGAGAGAGAGAGAGAGAGAAGGGAGGGAGTAGGAAGGAAAAGGGAGTGAGATGATGTAAGGATGTATAGTACGAGTAACTCGTTTCAAGGGTTCCTCTACAAGAGGATCCCAGCTCACGAAATGAAACTCTGTGTCGTTCTTTTTCTCCTATTTCTCTCTCTCTCTCTCTCTCTCTCTCTCTCTCTCTCTTTCTCTTTTTCTCTTTCTCTATCTTTCTCTTGTAGACGTATAGGCACGTATATAACACACATTCTTAGAAAACTTCAATAGGATTATCTTGGCTGACTCGTCACCGATCTCCTTTCATATCCTTTCCTCGAGATCGAAAAATCTGACGGTACAAGAACGTGACGATATTTTCTAAATAATAATGATGATGATGATTATGATAATGATACAAAAAAGAGTACATAAAAAAATATATATATAATGTATATACGTATATCAACTTTTGAATATTGTCTGTGCAATATTAAACAATGACGATGACGATGATGACGATGACGATGATGACGATGATGACGATGATGATGATGATGATGATGATGATGATGATGATGATGATGATGATGATGATGATATAATAACATTTGATAATTGTAAATTATACAAAAAATATTAACAATTGTATTTATATATATATATATTTATTTATCTATTTATTTATTTATAAAATGTAATAATAATCATAGTATTTTAATATATTCGGAAAAATAATATTTGTATGATAAAAGTAGTTAAATTTTTTTACGGATCTTACTCAAATGATTTGAAATATATATATATATATATCTTTTGATTCGGAAACGACGAATGGGTTCGAATAAATGATTCGAAAGAAAATAAAAGAAAGGATAATTTTATTAGAACACCTAGATTCATTTTGTTTAACTGTTATTGGCTCTGCGAAAAATAATAAAAGTGTTGTAACATGTATATATTGTAGTAATAAATTTGTTGGGTCAATGACAGCTCACCGTGTTCACCGTTCTGTTATATCCACATATAGATAGATGCACGTAGAGATATGTATATACGTATAAGTATAAATATACTGGGTGTTAAAAATAAAGTATTACCAAATTTGCATCTCGGAAACGCGCAATTTTTGAGAAAAATCTTCTCATATTGAGTTACCCGATTTCAAAATGGAGAGATATTATATACTGGAATTTATTTTGTTTTGCCTGTTGTATACTATTAGATTTCATAGTCATTTTAAGATCAATTTTTGTTCTTTCTTTAAATAAGAATCTACATTCTTTATATTGGAAATATATTCTACTTGAAAGAAAAAAAAAAAGACAAGTAAATTTTGAAGGAAATGGTTACACACACACACACACACACACACACACTAATTTTCAATTTTTCGAGATATTGCCATTACAAAGAATGATCTTGAAAACTTTCAGTAGACAGAAAGACAATATAAATGCCATGATATTATCTTCGTATTTAAATCAAATAATTTGTGTCAGAACAAATTTCTTTAAAAATCTTATACACCGGGTATATATTTCGCGCTCTTTAGGGGCAGTCACAAAATAAAGGTGCAATAGAACAAAATAAAACGAAAGAAAAAAGAGACAGAATAAAAAAAAGAATAAAAGAGCGTGGCACATCGGTCACTACATGACTTTTCGGTCGAATGAAAAAATAGTAGTATGGCCCAACGACGGACGGGCCACATCCGATAAACGTGACGACTGCCGTGGAGAGTTTGGATTTGCAACTGGGTTCTTCCGAGCGTTTTATGAAATACTGGATGATAGTGCATATGGCGTTTTTTTCCAAAGCAGTATGGAGAGGCTTGAAAATATATTTTCTTGATTTACTATACCCGAGACTATTAGTATCTATAGAGGATATATAAATATTGCAATAATTTAATTATTTATAACACATATACTAGTTGATATATTATACAAAATTACTATGGTTATTATTATATTATTATATATTATAAATGATATATATGTATATTTATATTATATATATATATATAATTATATATATATATATATATATATTAATTTATTATTATATATAATTATATATATATATATATATATATATATATATATATATATAAATTAGCACAAATATTGTGTGTGTGTCTATTTACAGTTGTTAGTATTTCTATATATTATCTTATACACTAGTATATATATATAACAGTTTTCAATTTATTAGAGCTATTCAACTATATATATAACCCAAAATTCAAATATTAATTATCTAAATCAATTTTAAGATAAATAGAATTAATAAAAAAAATATTTTCTCATATTACTTGTATCAGGAACTAAAATATTTTTTTTCGATTTTTAAGACATTAGCAATATTATTATTTTGTTATACAAAACAATAATATTATTAAATATTGTTCTACTATGTATGTACTACTAAATCGTATTGTTCAGTTATTGTATGTTCAAATATATATGCACATATGTGTGTGTATGTGTGTAATCATTTAAAAAATTTTTGCTTCTATCTTTTTAAATCTTTTCCAATTTTTCAATTAGTTTGATTTACTTTTCTCTTTTTTTTTTACCTCAGTTATAACGTTTCTGGTATCATTTGTTATAATCAATTACATAGGATTGGCCGACATTGTTACAGAAATGAATAATTCGACGATCAATCGAAATGAAATCGCAACTTAGAATTATTCATTTCGAAAATAATTAAAAGAAATTATTATAGCATTAACACTAATGTCTCACGGTACGAAATTACGTTAACACACAATTAATAACATATAAAAATTTGTATTCCATTAAAAATTATCACAATTGACGAATATCCATAAGTCTCTACATAAATTAAACAATATTATAATGATATTTTTAAATAAATTTCTAACCAATACGAAATACACATACAACACGAACGATATTATTAATTGTATTCTCTCCGGATCCAAACTATATTACGATCATTAAAATTACGAATCTTTGGTATTGAAATATATTATATATATATATAATATATTTCAACTTAAGCGCTTGCTACTTTTATTATATGAAACGTATTCTTTTAAGCCTTAATGGATCTAGCATAAAAATTGACACACAATTTCAAAAGGGACACGGGTCTCCGTTCATTTAATATTCCACCCGACTACGAAGAGTTCTCCATAGTAACAAAAATGCCAACGTGAGATAGCGAGTGGCACGCACTCGCGTTGTAAAGCAGCGGCTCGTACACGACCAGCAGCGATAATGCATTACGAGGGGGGAGCGGGGGATGGAGGAAGGAAGAGAGCTAAAAATTTAAAAAAAGAATTTTATATTAAAAAAATATCTCAAATTAAAAAAAAAAAAAGTTGAAATTAAAAAGAAATAAAAAAAAAATAAAACGAAAGAAGAACAAGAGAGATAATAGATAAAAGTTAAAAATTGGAGAAAGGAAGACGAAGTGAAACAAAAAACTGAAAACAGAAGAGAAAGAAGAGATGGAAGGAAAGACATGGAGACATAATTTATGATGGACCTTTTGTGCGGTTACTGGTAAAGAAAAAAATGGCCAAAGTAAAAAAGAAATAGAGAGAGAGAGAGAGAGAGAGAGAGAGAGAGGGAGGAAGAAAGAGAAAGAATAAAAATTATCGTGGGAAGAGAGTAAATGTATGAAAAGGCAATGGTGCCAACGGAAAAGCCAAAAAGTTCGTAAACGGTGCAGCCAAATGGATACGTTGTTAATGACTTGGCGACAGGATTGTAATTACGTTCGTTTCCCGGATTATAGGTACGCTCATCGAGTTTTCGCTTTGTGCTTCGTTGCCTCTCGCAATGAACGTTACCTACTGTATCGAATAAGAGAGAGAGAGAGAGAGAGAAAGAGAGAGAGAGAGAGAGAGAGAGAGAGAGAAAGAGTAAGAGAAAGAGAGAGAGAGACATGTATAGGGGTAGACCGTCCTCTTTTAATGGAATTATATTATATTGGTGCCAGAAAGAACACGACATTTCTACCGACCGGTCGAAATATTAAACACGATGGTTCATGATCGCGTGTATAAATGTTATTAGTGTTCAAAGTTAATGCACCAACTCTTTCGTATTTTCATTAAATCGAAAATTATAGCCAACTAAATGATTGTTCTAATCTATTACGTATGTAAGTAATAAATAATGATTAGTCGTACATAAAATATATATATATATATATATATATATATTAATTAAATAATTTATTTATTTATTTATTTACGATAAGTGTAAAGATAAAAAATAAATAAAAAAGAAAATTTATTATATATAATATGTGGAATATATTGATATATTTACTAATAAATATATCGGTAACTAATTAAGAGAGAAGAGGCATGCTTATGTTTCTTACATAATATTTGTGATAAATATTTAATATTAAAATACGTTATGTAATTGACGTGTGTGTGTGTGTGTGTGTGTGTGTATTAGTTATTGTAGTAGGAATATTTATATATTAAACGCGCATAAAGTAAATAATAAATATTAGTGTACTTACCGATCAGTACATTAATATTTACATAAAAAGCATATTTATATATGATATGTATTGTAACCGACAATGACTGACATACTTGCTCCACTAATAATAATAATAATATTAATAATTGTACAAAAAGAAATTCATTAATCATATCCAATATTTATATGATAATTATAAAATATCAATATATTTACAATCGATAATAAATCAGTAATTATATAATATATGAAAAGAATATTTTGCATATATCTAAAAAAAGAAAATGAAAAAAAAAATAAATTAAACGAAATTATCGACTTTATATAATGTTCTTAGATACGTCATCAATTAATTATTTCTAATTAATAATGTTTTTCGATTCATGAACGTTGTCAAAATTAATTATTTATCTAATTATCGATTACTCTTCCTGCGTAAGATTATACGATTAACAAAATATATAAATCACACCGACCTATTTATTAAACTCTTCCTCCTCTCCCTTTATTTCTTTTCTTTTTCCTTCTTTCTTTTTTTCCCCTTTCCTCTTCTTTTTGTTAGAAAACGAGGAACACATTTCGCTCGCAAATCACTCATCAGCAAACGATTCGTGTTCTCAGCATTGAGTTGTTCCTCTCATTAAGGAACTCCGGAGATTTCCGTTATGTCTTATTCTTTTCTTTCTTTCTTTCTTTCTTTCTTTCATTTCTTTCATTTCTTTCATTTCTTTATTTTTCTTCTTTATACTTTTTTTTCCTTCCTTTACTTTTTCGTCTCCTTTTTACTTCAATTTTACCTTTATCCTTCCTTCAACCTCTTCACCGGTCTCTTCTTCGAGTGGTCCTTCTCTTTCTCTCTCTCTCTTTCTCTTTTCTCCCTCTCTTCCCTTCCTTCCCTCCCTTACCCCGGCCTTTAACACGAATATAAAGTCGCTTCGGATTTACTTGCACTCTCGAGGACAGGGAAGGAGCGGTTTTGCTTAATGAAAGCTTCGGACGCTTTCCTCGCTCTTAACGACGTGCAAACAACGGATCCTTGCGTTTAATTACGCGATACACCTTCCTCGTCTACCTAGTGATAATTCATGAGATAACGGATGCCTAACCATGAGTTATCCCGTACCTTCTTGAATCCTTAATCGATCAACTTGGAGAAAGAAAAGAAAAAGAAAAATATATTCAACGAAATATAAAAAGGGAAATCTTTTATCGAGACGTTCGTCGTGATTATTTGGAATCTAACGTTTAAATAATCTTGTAGGCAATTAATTCGGATGATACGGGAAACGAACTTGTTTTTCGTTATTATTCAATTTGAAAATCGTTATGGTTCTTATATAAATATTCTTCGTCGATCGATATAAATGAAATATTCGACGAAACATAAAAGCGACAATTTTCTTTCGTTTACAATCTAATGTTAATATTGTTCAGTTGTATATAATTAATATTATCGTATAGGTATAAATGAAAAGAAAAATTTTTTAACGATTGGAAGGGATATTCGTATTCTTTTTTTGTTTTAAATTACTCTTCGAATAAAGTATTATTTTCGAATTGAAGAAAAATATTTTTTAAAACAATACGAAATATTTGTTATCGATCAACGTAGAAAAACTATTCGACGTGATATTAGATAAAAACGAATATTTTTAATGTAATATTAATATACTCTCGTTATATATAATTAATATTATGATATAAGTACATATGATAGAAATAAAAATGATTAAAAAGAAATGGATTAATATATTTTATTTTTAGATATCTTATATTTCGTATTACAAAAATTATAAAATTAAAGATGATTAAGATAAATATAAATTTCTTTACGAATAAATATTCAGAGTCCATTAGTTATCCGATAATGTTGAAATATCTTGAGATAATTCATGAGATAAAAAAAAATTTTCATATGTTTATCTTATATCTGATTTGAAAAGTAATTATTTCTAATTATTCTTTATTGATCAAAGTAAAGAATATTTGACGAGATATTATATATTTTTATCGTTTATAATCCAAATATATTATATAAGTATAATTGATAAAAGAAATTATTTTTTGTTTTTATTTTATTTTTTATTTTTTATCTCATTTAATATATCGATGACAGATGTCGTTTTTGTCCACCCTGTGTATGTAACTTTATCAATCGGTAGATTTTGATGCAATCGAACTATGCGTTAAACTTTTTCAATAGTATTAAATAAAGTTTCAAAGACAAACGAGGCAATTATTTGGACGATCCGTACCCGATAACGAGGCATTTTCTTTTTGCTTTTTATTATTTCTTTTTATATGTATGTATATATATATATATATATATATATATATATATATATATATAAACATATATCCGAGGAATATAACTCGACGCGAGGAAATAATTAACGCGTGGGTATCGTTTTTGCAAACGTACTTGGAGGAAATTTTCCGCGATAACTACGTATCATTTTCATCTCGTTATATACGTGTCGACATAAAAAAGCATTGGTACGAAGTACCATTCGTACTACTTGATGCACGCTATTTTATTTGTGTCCTTTTAATCGATTAATATAACCCCATGTACCATTCAGCTTTCTATTATGCAACTTATATATATAGATATATATCAGTATATCAGATTTTTGAGACTTGAATTTGAATTGAATTGAATTTTATTTTTTTATTTTATTTATTCATTTATTTTATTTATTTATTTATTCATTTATTTTATTTATTTATTTATTTATTTATTATTTTTATTATTTTATTTATTTATGTACTGTTTTTCATTCATTCTTTTGCAAACAAAATTATAATTCTCTTTACATTCCTTTCCTTAAGTTTTTCGAACCTTGGATCATTTATTTTCTAATCTAAATTTTTTAATTTTAAAACGACAATCGACATTAATTCGACTTTACCATATTTCCCAGCCAGTTATTATATATATATATATATATATATATATATATATATTTTATTTTTTATTATCTATCGCTTCTAATAAAGGATATCATTCGATCGATCCTTAATTTATAATCGATTTATACACATATACTGGTACAAAAAAAAAGAACAGAAAAAGAAAAAAGAATGACAAATCACATCAGATCTCATCGCATAGAAAACCTATCTAACTTAATAGATTTATCTATTTCTTGATCAAAATAATTTACACGTGTGAAGTTATAAAAAGTAATAATTCGATTTGATCATTTATAAAATAATAATTCTTCGATTTCGTTCGATAAATCGATTTGAACGCGATGAGAAAAAAGAAAGCATGAAAAATAAGAGAACGCACGTTGGCATTGTTCGTTAAAGTGAAAATAAAATGTAAGCAGAAAAGAAGCCACAATGTTGCATATGTCGTAAAGCAAATAAACGACGTAGGATCGTAGTCGTTAGGGTTCGTCGTCGAAGACCAACCAACGTAAAGAAACGTATATATGATGACGACGGTGTGGTGATGGGGGCTGTCGTTGAACGCATGAATGACCTTTTATTTTCAGAGGACAAGCGCAGGATCGACTGACTGTCGGCGAGAATACACGGGTATACTAACTACACACACGGAAGGTTGTTCTTACTTAGAATGAGAAAGAGGTAAACAGAGCGGAATGAATTCTACCGAGTAGCAGTTGACTTCAGGAGTTCGCGTGTTCTCGATGTACACCCTATATAACCATCCTTTTATTTTTATTTTCCTTCATCTTCTTTTTCTTTTTCTTTTCTTTTCTTTTCTTTTCTTTTCTTTTCTTTTGCATTTCTTCCTCTTCTTTTTTCTAATTTTCTTTCCTTTTTCTCGTCTTTGTCTTTGTTTTTATTTTTTTTTTATTTTTTTTTGTATCTGTACACGTCATCGTTCTCATTCGTTTCCTCGATGTTTTTATTATTTATCATCCAAAGCTCGTATAAATATCTTTCTCTGATTTATCGAACAAAGAAAATAAAATAATTCGCATTATTTAGTTTCAGAGTTAACTAACCATTATATTTTCATCGGCTGCGTCATTCCCTCTCATACATTTGGATTTGCTCATTTATTTATTTATTTATTTATTTACTACCATTCCTACGATTTTCCGTGTACGATATATAAATAAATAAATTTCACTAATCAATATTGTTTTATATTTACAATTATCATTTGTTCTTTCTTCCTTCGTTATTTATTTATTTGTTGTGCCTTATTTCTTTACATTACTACGTACGTGCTATTGATTTGATCCGAATTCGGTGTACTACTTGTGAGTATCCCATACCGTTTTATTCGACATTTTCCTTTTTTTTTTAATTATGCACGTGATTACCGCAAATTTATTTTTATTAACGATTCATGTATGAATAAATTGTTATTAATTATGAACCTGTTGTTACATTAGTCATTACGTGAAAATAAGTTCAAAAATGATTCTCTGTGATTGTTAATATTATACTTATACAAGTAATCTTGATAATTCTTTTTTGTAATGTATTATCAGTATTCGAAGTCTTTTATTATTATTTTTTCTATTTTTATATATATATTTTTTTTATTTATCTGTTTATTTCTTTTCTTTTGTACAAAAGTTATTACCAAACTTTTTCTTACTTCATAATTTACAGGAGGAACAAATATTATCATTGTCACACATGTTATTACATTACATGTAACGTATTACATGTGATTACAAGAAAAAGGAAAAAGATAGATATTTGTAGATAATTCTGATAATATTCGTGTTCTAATTTGTTTTTTTAATATCAATATTTGAAATCTCTTCTATTCTTTATTTTTCATGCTTTCCTTATTTATCGCCTTTTCAATTTTTTTTTTCTTTTTTATAAGAAATTACAAGTGAACTTTTTCTTACTTTATAATTTACAGGAGAAACAAACATTATTATCGTACGTTCGTTGTTACATACGTGATTACAAGAAAGGAGACAAAAAAGAGGATAAATTTAGAGATAACGCTCTAATTCTTAACATTATACTTGTTCGTGCAAGTTATCTTGATGATATTACTCCCACGAAATGTTTTAATGTTTAATCAGTACTCAACGAATCCATTTATCTGTTTATTTATATTTTATATCTCTGTCTGTCTGTCTGTCTGTCTCTCTTTCTCTCTTTCTCTCCCTCTCTGTCTCCCATCCACATATTTTTCATTCCCTGTCCAGAATTACCGGCAAACGAACGAAGCTTTTATCTTCCAGATTGCAGGTCAATTTGGAGTGTTGCGACGAAGCAGTGCCAATAGGAAGCGAGTCGTGGCTGGATTAAAGAGTGCCGTGAGTGTTCCTTGGGGAACCCTAGTGAGAAGACAGAAAAAGAAAGAGAGAGAGAGAGAGAGAGAGAGAGAGAGAGAGAGAGAGAGAGAGGGAAAAAGTGCGTGTGTGTATCTCTCCCTCTCTATGGGTGTTTGCATGTATTTGTATGTATCTCTGTGCTTCTTCATGCATATATATATATATATATATATATATATATATATATATATACGTTTATGTGTGTTAGTGTACGATGGTAAAGACGATTCTTCCATTTGCACAGGATATTATTTTAAGCAAGATGCGAGCCGTCATCTCCCGTTGGATGGAACGTGACACGAATTGAGAAAAGGAAAAAAAAAGGAAGAAGAAGAAGAAGAAGAAGAAGAAGAAGAAGCTGATGGTTGAGGGGGTTAGTGGTGATGGGGTGGATAGGTGGGATAAGGGGTGAAATAAAGTGAAAAAAATGATACCGATGGGTAGAGGAAAAGAAACGAAATACGTTTAACGTTAGTCGTGCTAACGCCGCCATTGAAAGCTTCGATTCGACCTGAGAATTTTCTCCAACCCCGCCCCCCCCCCCTCCCGTACCTTTGTCACTGCCTCTGCTTCTGCTTCTGCTTCTGCCTCTCGTCACCACTCGTCCCTATCGCCAAGCATTATCATTTTTTTGTTATCGCTCTTGCTTCGTATCGTGTCTTGAGTAAGACGTTGACTAACGATTTAACGTTATTAACAGGGATTTACTATACTCCAAATTTGTATAATCAGGGACGAATGTTCGCGATATATAAGGTTGTAGATACGACGTGATCGTATTATTTTCCTTTATTTCTTTCTTCTTGTCTTTCTGTCTTTCTGTCTTTCGTTATTCTTTTTTTTTCCTTTACGGAGAGAATCTTTTAAGTCACGTCTGACATGACACTTTATTTAAAATTAACGGGTTTACTTCTGCCGAGAACCCTTGTATGAAATATTTTCAAGAACTTTTTTTGGTGACATTATGAAGATCAAACGTTATGCTTTCTAATAAGAATTATATATATATATATTATATATATATATATATATATATATATATATATATATATATATATATATATATTCAAATGTTAATCCTTTCATAATATGAGGTCATCACATACGTGGGTGCACTATTTTTTTTTATTCTTTTTTCTT
Organism: Dolichovespula sylvestris; assembly: GCA_918808275.2. Taxonomy (NCBI): domain Eukaryota; kingdom Metazoa; phylum Arthropoda; class Insecta; order Hymenoptera; family Vespidae; genus Dolichovespula; species Dolichovespula sylvestris. The sequence continues at coordinate 1,716,965 of OU964980.1, forward strand.
CTTTTATGGAGAAATCTTCAAAGTCACGTCTGACGTGAAACTTCATTTAAAATTAACAGGTTGAATTTTGCCGAGACTTTATGCGAAATATTTCCAAGAATTTTTTGATGACATTTTAAAGATACTAAAAGTATACTTTCGCGATAAGAGTAAAATGTGACATAAAAATTTATGACAATATGAGAACTCTCATTTATATGTTATCTGCAAAAAAATTATGAAAGGTATTAGACGAATAGATTGATCTGTACTAAACCGTTTCGGCATATGGTATTAATAAAACAAATCAATAAAAATTTTTATATTGATGATACTGTTTTTCAAACTATATGTGTATATATATATATATATATAATACAAATTGATATTGAAAGCAATATTGAAAGTGATTGAACTAATAAAAACAAATAATAAATTAAACAAATAAAATATTGACCATTATGGATTAATACAATTTTATGATTATTGACGACGCATTAAAATATAAGGATTCGTATAAACCTCTCGATCATTGTCAATAAATTCAAAACTGATACGAGTTCTTACATTTCCTACGAACACGAATCCTAACACGAGTACTCTATAATAACACGCAAAAAGCGTACGTACATCGAGCGTGGAAAATACCCCAACACCTCCCCTTAAATTTTATCTTCATTCACGCTTTATTATTTCCTTTTACTTTAGATTTTACTATTATTTTTTATGTTCATTCTTACACGATAGAACGGAGATTAAGGTAATCATTGTAAAATTGATCAATTTTTCTGTCTATTTCAGAAAATAATGATAAATAAAGTAGCACGTTTAATTA
>OU964980.1:1722778-1810278 GCA_918808275.2 Dolichovespula sylvestris
ATAATACGTTCAAAATTTGGTTCGTTTAATTTTTCCCTTTATTTCGTACATATACATATATACCTGATTATAGAATTAACGTTTACGTGTTTCAGTGTAATAAATATTCGTTCTCTCTCTCTCTCTTGCAAGCGTCATTGCCACTAAATAAGTAGTTCGCGTCCTTTGAAACTGAATCGAGAGAAAGAGAGAGAGAGAGAGAGAGAGAGAGAGAGAGAGAGAGAGAGAGAGAGAGAGAGAGAGAGAGTCTAAGAGAAAGAGAACGAGTTAAGCGGGTTCGGGTTGAAGCTCGAAGGTTGGAAGACGACTCCCAGGAAGAGAAATTACCGTTCGCATTAGGTAAAGGAAACTTCTTGAATGCTCGAGAAGCGACGACCATAGGAGCTAACTCCACCCGTTTTCCTTTCATAAACGATTTCTGGTAGCACGACTTCGACTTAACCGACTACTACCGTAATTTTTATGAATTTTTAGAGGCACAGTTATTACGTTTCATACTGCCCGTCTTTCATCATTCCCCTTGGTCTTTTACCTTTTACCTTTTACCTATTACCTTTTACCTTTTACCTTTTACCTTTTCGGTATCCAATAATTTTTTCTATATACGTAGTTACCATTATAATTCCCTTTTTCGTCTTATCTTAGATATAGTACACTCTAATACATATATACATATGTATATATTAATCTTGTCTCTCCTTTAAAAATCGTTTGCGTTCGATCAAACGAATTCTATAATATCAGATAACACAGATTCTCGTTTATTTTTTGTCTGTTATCTCTCTTGGTATTTATTTTCTTATATTTTTAATTTTTTTTTGTTATATATTTTTTTTTTTTATTTCTTTCTTTCTATTCCGTTTTCATCCTCCTCGATACGTACCAATCCGAATGGTAATTTGTAAAAGCATCTATGAACACGTTCCTAATGCATTAACGTGAATTGATGTCGAAGTTCGATTTAGAGATTAGATAGTGATTCCTGATTCAATGATAAAATCTTCTATCCTTTCGTAGATTCGAAGTCAGACGACTCTTTCAATTATTTTACATCGATGATTTAAGTATACAAAGATATACATGTTTATACAGTACAAACACGTACACACATACATATATATGTAGATATATATATATATATATATATATATATATATATCTACATACATGAGGGAGAGAGAGAGAGAGAGAGAGAGAGAGAGAGAGAGAGAGAGAGAGAGAGAGACAGAGAGAATAAATAATATAATAATTATATAAATAAATTTAGATAATATACATATACGTATATGTATAGTTGCACACGAATAGTATGTTCAAGAAACGACAGATACTATATATTATAGTATTTATGGTATGTTATTATTACACGTATAGTATTTATTATACACATTTGACGTAATTATTTTCTAATCGATCCCTAATATTACGTTCTTCTTTGTGTCTGCATATGTTGCTTAATTTCATGAATAAAAAACGTTTAAGATCATAACAGAGAGATGGTAATCAACAAAGGAAAGCAGATAGAAGGCATTAAACGAAAGATGATATGTAATCAAAGGACGAAATTCAAAGATCTAACGTCTAGAATGTTCGGGCGAATATCATTAATATTACTGAAAATTAATTGTAAGGTAATATATATTAAATATATATATATATATATGATGTTCAAATGTATTCGAAGGTTTAGTATGTATAGAAGGTTTAGTTTTAGAAAGAAATTCTATAAATATATAAAATATATAATATATACATTTACTCATTATATATGTATACGTGATAGATATATTCATATAATATATACATATAATATATTCATATAATATATATTTCATTCTGTTTTTTCCTTTCTTTCTAGAATTTCTTTCGTATATATACCAAAACGACAAAAACTTTTGATCGTTTTCATTAAAATGTTTCTCATTCTTTATTATGAAACAGATATGAATTAAAAAATTGTAAGTATTAAGTATTATGTAATATACGTACCTTTACTATTTATGCCTCTGTTGTACAGAGAAGTATTTTTAATAAGTGACTTGACATTATTTTCATTGAAAATCCAATTTCATGGGAGTTTTTATGTTTACGTACAACTTATTACGGGTTCTTCTTTAATAAAAATCTTCTGCATTTGATTTACGAAAGAGACGTTAACTTCGAGCTACGCGTAGACGCGCTATTAAAGATTTAACCACGAGATATTTCGCCAAGAATTTCGTGTTGAGCGCAAGGAACAAAAAAGAAAAAAGAAAAAAAAATTAAGCTATCTTTTAACTCGTAAGATTATAGCCGATTAATTTATTATTCCGATACGTTGTAATGTCGAATTTTAATTTAAGTGTAATTCCATTCCATTTCATCTCGTTTCGTTTCGTTTCGTTTCGTTTCGTTTCGTTTTATTTCATTTCGTTTCATTTCATTTCATTTCATTTCATTTCATTTCATTTCGTTTCGTTTCATTTCATTTCGTTTCATTTCATTTTGCTGTAGAACGGGTGGCAAGCTTTGAGAAACGTGGGAAAGAGAAAGAAAACAATGTTTCAATGAAACCTGCAAATATGTTCGAGAATGTTTGTTTTTTCTAACGGGTAAACGAGCGAAGCGTAGGATAGTATATAAATCCGGAATAGTTGTAGCAGTAGTTTTCATTACGATTTAATGTATTTCTCTTAGAATATTTCACCATACTCTCTCTCTCTCTCTCTCTCTCTCTCTCTCTCTCTCTCTCTCTCTCTCTATCTATCTATCTCTAACTCTATTTCTATGTCTCTCTCATATCTCATTGCTTTCTAAGGCTCTTATTTATTTATTTATTTTCTTTTTCTTTCTTTTTCAAATTCTATTCTCCCGATCATTTAATATCATGACGTTAACTGTTAAACGTTATTTCTTAATAGATTAATTACTTAATATTATATCGAAATATAACAAATATTTCAGGTTTACGTTGAAATAAACAACATTATATATTTTCGTTGAAACAAACAAACAAGTTAATTCCTTATCAGGATTCCGTGATCATTTTCGACGTCAATTCAAACCAATTCGCGATTTAGGTATCCCGTTGTAAGACAGGGATCGATATCGTTGTTCAGAGTTAGCTGCTTTCAACTTGCGTTGAATTTCGTACGATCGATAAACCCGAAACTACCCTTCTACTGTGCGTAATTATCTTGCATTAAGCTCGACGAAAGTTTATCTCTCGGTTCCCGAACTAGATCGTATATAATCGCCGATGTTAACGTTAACGTTATGGCCTTTGCGACGATGAAACGACGTTTATGCGATTAAAAAGATGTTTTATCGAACAAAAATTTTCTCATCATTATTATACAATTATTTATCATTTCGGGTATATCCGTATTGTACAATCTTTTTACTTTTTTTTTTTTTTCTTTCGGTCTCTTTCTTCGTTCGTTCCCTTCCTTCCTTCCTTCCTTATTTCTTTTTTCTTTTTTCTTTGTCTTTTCTCTGTGTTTTTTTTTGTCCATTTATCGCTTGTTTCGTTACGAACAAGTTTCTCCTCTGGCGTTAAAGCGAGGAATACTTAAATTACATTCTAAAATGCCGAAGTAGCCGAAGTTCCAAGCTTTAAATATTTAAAGACGTACCAACGTGACTGAAGGTGCATGTAAAATTTACTAAACTTCCTTACCGTGGTACGGTTACGAAGTTCGTTAATGCCGTGGCTGACTGGATATATACCGAAGCGATGTCGTTCCGATAAAACGAATGACGCCGAACGATATTCTTGAAAATTTTTCATAACCACAGGTTATTTCGTATTCATCGAAAAGAAAATGATCAGACATTTTTCTATCATATATATATATGTATGTATGTATGTATATATATTGCTGTTTTATCGGATTGACCGAGAAATAATGTCGACGTTTTTAATAATTTATATATTAATAAATGGCATTAGTATTTTTCATTGAATACGTTTAATATTTTACACGAAAACAAATAACGGATGTTATCGGTTTACTTTTTTTTTTGTTCGATTCAAAAATATTCTTCGATACTTTATATTTGTATAAATGACGGTTTAGTAATTTTTTTGTTTGTTTGTTCATCCGAAAGTGTTCGCTATCTAATATCTAAATAAATAACGCCGCGTAGTAGTTTCGTTTGTTATATTTAAAAATTGTTCATATTTTATATTCAAGTAAAAGAATAATATTTATATCTGAATTAAAATAAATTGATATCGTTTCATTGCGAAGAGATGTTTAGTATTTTATAAGTAAATATATAACCCTGTAGAGTATTTTTTATATTGAATGACATTATTTATTGGTCAACTCGATGTAATGTATACTTTTTTTTTTGTTTTTAATTTATTCCTCGTCACGAAGAACTTGAAGAAAGAATATAAAAAAGAAAGAATTTTCTTTCCTTTTTCATCATTTAATGTCTTCGTTAAATTATTAAAAATTTCGAAATTTTTATTTGAAAATATTTATCAACATAAATATACACGACTGGATGTCGACAAATGTTCAAAATATATTTAATAATTTTAGGGCCCAGTTATATACAAGTCGAAAAACGAAGAATAATATTTATTTGTACTTTATTTTTCTTTTTTCTTTCTTTTCATATGCTATACACACACACATTATATTGTTCGTATTGAACGTATCATCGTTTAAAATAATACAAATGTACGAGAATCAATTATCAACATATTTAATATAATGCTAGGAAAATTCAATAGAAAAACTATAGAAATATAATTGAATGGGCATAGGTAATATTTTCCGAATGAATCTTTCGTGAATTTCAATTTGACGTTAAGTCATTTCCGTTTAACGTACATCCTTTACCTACGATTTCATTAAATATTAGAATAGTCCGTTGCATAAAATCAATAATTATTTCGTATTTAACGGGAAAGGAACTCCACGTATACAAGCGTAATGTTTTTGTTGTAAAATACTTGTCAAAAAAAATGCACTCCCGTTTATACGAGGTAGAATGCGTGGAATTAAGAAAAAAAAAAAAAGAAAAGAAAAAATAATAAAATATAACAAAAATTCAAATAAAAGAAAGAAAAGGGAAGTGAAAAGAAAAAAGAAAACGATAGGATATATTCGATTCGCATTCGCGATGTATATTAATAATTCTTCGATAATGACGAGAACTCCGATGGTTTGTAACAAAAAAAATAAAAAAAGGAATAAAACGAATTGCGAAGGAAATTTCCAAGGAAGGATTGAAATTAATAATAAAATGGAGAACATAAAAATATGGTAATAAATTCTATCTCTTTATTCATCGTCTTGGAAATAAACAAAATTTAAGATCCTCCTTTAGATTTCCTAGCACATTTCAACGTTCGTAAATAATAAGAATGAGGAAGGCGAAGAAAGGATAGAAGGATGGATAGATGGATGGATGGATGGAAGGAGAGAGGGAGAAATGAAAAGCAGAGAAAAGTAACGAAGACTGCATCAACGATCTCGGAAACTTGTGGAATAATTATTAACGTTAATCAAGCAATTTAATTACTGACTTTTCGTGAAACTACTTCTCCTTTCGTTGGGATAATCGAAGGGAACGCTTTAACGCGGGAAAAACGGGAATAATTCTGAGAATAATTAGAAGGGATCGTAAGTACGTTAATTGTATTTGTGGATTTGAAAGAGAAAGAGAAAAAAATGAAAGAAAGAAAGAAAGAAAGGAACGCACGTGCGCGCACATACACACACACACACACGCACACACAAAATAAAGAAAAAGAAAAGTAAAAAGAGAAAATAAGGAAACGAAGAAAGAGAAGAAAGAAGTAAAGGGTGAAGCTTTTAATTTCCTTCGGCAACCTTTTCTCGTTTCCTTTCTGTGATATATACACACACACACACACACACACACACACACACACACTTAAACGCGTACATATGTATATACAGACACACACACAGATAAATATATATATATATATATATATATATATATATATATCTGTAGCTTATATATCGTGAAAAGAATAGAAAAAGTCATCGTAAAGCATTGCAGGTGTACGATCTTGTTTCCTCACCAATTACCACCTATATCGTACAGAGACATACATATACGTACACACTTACATATATACATACATACATACATACATACATACATATATATATATATATATATATATATATATATATATATATATAAACGTTAATCTTTCTCTTCGTGTCTCCCCTTCTTCAATATTTCCTTCCTGGAAAAAGGAATAGGTGAAATAGTTCTCTCTCTTTTTCTCTCGAGACCAAAATACGATATTACATACAGACATACAGAGATAAGAATGTACGTATGTGTACGTGTGTAGAATCCTCGTAAGATCCTTGGGTTGCTCGTTAATCATTCGCGATGTCTACGTGGCGGGATTTAGCAAATAAATGAAATTATTACACAGGGAGAGTAGCCTCGGGGATATAGGTTCAGAGGATAAGGAAAGGGAAAAAGGGATTGGTCGTGGTGATGGTGGTGATGGTGATGGTGATGGTGGTGGTGGTGGTGGTGGTGGGTGGAATCGGGAGTAGAGTCTTGCGTCGATGGACGACGAAGGACGAAAGAGGATACTGTGAAAGGTGGATAGGATCTATCCTCGGGTTATACAGTCGGGGCGTGATGAGACTTCATCTTAAATCCACGTTTCTCTTGTGAATAAAAAGAGCTGGATAGATAGAAGAAAGATAGAGATAGAGATAGAGAGAGAGAGAGAGAGAGAGAGAGAGAATGTTGAAAATAATTTTTCAACTATCCACGAATAACTTACATTTTCTTCCGTTTATCATTTTACGCCCGATTACATCTAATTATTTCCTGACAAGAATTTCATTTGTCGCAATTAAAGGTATAAAGGATTTTTAAAACAATTTTCTTTCGTATAATTCCTTAAATGATTCACTTTTCTCATATTTACGTGAAAGTTCGGAGGGGGAGGGAGGATCTTTACGCGTCTAATTAAATGTAACATCTAATAGATGTTACAACATCCTTTTCGTAGGAACATATTTTCTCTAAGAATAACAGAAGTATGGTAGAAAGAAAGTATAACAATAATTTTTTTGGTTATGGACTTATTAATTTTTCTCACATTCATGCTCACGTTCTCTCTCTCTCTCTCTCTCTCTCTCTCTCTCTCTCTCTCTCTCTCTCTGTCTTGTTCTCTGTATGTGTTTATGTGTGCGATTAGATTTCTTACATAATTTTTAGATTTCAAATCATTAGATTCCAGAAGTAATGTTTTCCTTTTGATTAAAAAGCATGAAAATAAATTCTTTATATTTTCTTAAATATCGCGTGGACTTTCGTACGTAGAATTAGATTTCCATGAGAATCTAATTTTAATCATTTTGAGATGATTTCCTCGATAGGAAAATCGAGAGGAACCTTTTCCGGAAGGTTGAAATTTGAAAGAAATAACTAACACACGTTCTGAAGATTGACCTCCGTATTTCGTTTGACTCTGTCGTCGTCGTGAGATCGATGACACGGAAAATAAGATATCCTCTCAAACGATCTAGATTTCTTTTCATCGATTTAGATCTCGTTTGGGTAACAAGCGTGAGACGAATATGGGATTAAGTGGACGATTTTCTGTAGGAAAGTTTCGATATCTTTCGGTTTACTTTTGACATTATTTTAAATTTAGTTTTCATTAATCCAATTTTACAAAATCATAGATGTATCTATATGTATGTGTGTGTGTGTTATAAATTTAAATATTTTATTAATTTTTTAATGCTCCGTGCAAAGAGTATCAAAGACGCATCGTCGATAAAAGTTTACTCCGATTTATTTGTCTAACCTATTCTAATTATCGACTTCTACCGATTGATCATTTGATTCCGATTTTTCGTCGTATGTAATATCGACGAAATTGCGACGTTTGGCTAATTGATTGTATTTATAAAAAAAAAATAAAATAAAATAAAATAAAATAAAATAAAAACTCGAAAAGGGTGAAATAACAAGGAGCGTCAATCTAATCGCGATTAATCAATATACCCAAAATTCATCATCTAAAATTGATATCTCACAAAAGAGAAATAGTGTAAATTTAATTTCTATAGAGAAAAAAAAAAAAAAAAGAAAAAGGAATGAAAAAAAAAAGGAAAAATGTAAGAAGGAAAGGTAACGTCGAAAAGGGCCGAACTAAATCTTCTAAGAAATTATAAAAACAGATTTGTGACGTGTCCCTTCGCTTTCCACGCTCGTCCCCGCCCCCCTAACCCCCCCATTTGCACGGTCTAACATTTCTATGCAACGTTGCAATAAATCAGGAATATAAATTGTCCTTAGTTTGAAGTGCTTGTTCCAAGATCCTTCGTATGGTAGAACTTAAGCACGTATCATCGCTGCGACAGGCGGAGTTCACTAAAACCCGTAACTTTATCGTCGCGCTACACGTTGTCAGGGCTTGAGCGATGAAGACGAAGGTACGCAATAAAAAGGCGGGAAAAAATTTACGAGAAAGACGACCACCGCCGCCGCCGCCTCGGGCGAGAGTTCACCTGCAAATCTTTTCTCTACGAAGCAAGACAGAGAGAAAGAAAGAATGAAAGAATAAAAGAAAGAGAGAGAAAGATAAAAAAGAGAGGGAAAGAGAGAGAGAGAGAGAGAGAGAGAGAGAGAGAGAGAGAGAAGAAAAAGTCTTTGTAGAAGTAATAAAAATGATTGTATATTTTGATAAAGTCGACTTAACGTGACGAATAAGAGTGTCGACTTTTCTCTATCTCTCTTTCTCTCTTTATTTTTCTGTTTTATAGTCTCTTTCTATTACTCTCTTATATATACAAACTTACACAGTCTCTCTCTCTCTCTCTCTCTCTCTCTCTCTCTCTCTCTCCCTCTCTCTGTCTCTTCCTTTCTCTTCTTCTTTCTCTCTTTATCTCGCTGATTATTTATTTTCATCTATACTTTTTCATACTTAAAGCATTTGAAAAATGGAGCTGTCACGTGTATTCGAATAGTGTATAATGTTGCTAATACTATTTACGTCTACCCCTACCCCCACCCACACCCTCCCACCAAAAAAGTATAATTTATTGTGAACTTTGATTTATTATCGTTATGTATCCTTAAGACGTAAAGAATGTTACGACCTTCAAAGGAATTTTTCTGTCCTACGGTCAAAACTAATAAACAATTCTTGTATGGGTGTATATATTTTTGGGAAGATAATACAACGTCAGTTTCAAACATACAAATCGTAAAAATCGTTTTTAACCCGTAAAAATGATAGGAAAACGATGATGATGATGATGTGCTCACCATTCTTACCTTCAACTCGTTTGAAGATACTTAATATTGGAATATACTCGAATATTAGAAAAAAAAACTCGCGTTTAATCGGGTACTCAATGCGTTAGAAAAATATTTGAAGGGAAAATACTGTATACTGACGTTCCAAATTTTTCTTTTTCTTTTTTAATCTATAGTCAAATTTTGTTAAAACATGATTAAGCAACGCTCGAGCCATCAGCGATCAAGGACGATCTACTTAGACGCACATCATTTATTTACTATTTTTACTTTCGTACAATTCAAGTACAAAGTAAATACATAACTTAAGGTAATAGAGTTCGCAAGTCAATCACTCCTTAATTCTTAATCACTAAAGCAACATTATTTTTCGTATTTATCACATATTAACGATATTAAAAATGTTCAGTATTCTATAAATAATGCCAAACCCTTTTTCATAATATATCAGCAATATTGTACAGGTTTATCATATATGAAAACACTATTGAATATCTTCATGATATAGTATAAACAATATTGAATACTTTCATAATATATGAAGAATATTGAACATGCGACGTATATATATATATATATATATATATATATATATATATTAAATTTTAAATATATCAGAGATCACAGATGTAGACAGGAACATATCGAAGTAGGCTATCGATTTTGGAAATTTCCGAAACATTTAAAACACATTCAAGTTTGTTTTTCGTCGAATGAACAGATGTCCCTTCGGGGTGATCGGTTAGAGGATATTTGATATTTGCTGCATCACTATCCTCGAGGGAACTATATGATACTCGCTCCGTCAGCCAACAGGCGAGTTTTATTAGCAATAGATATGTGTGTGTGTGTGTGTGTGTGTGTGTGTGTATATATATATATAGTTATATAAGTATGCATACATACGTACTTACATATATACATACATACATACATACATACATTTATACATATATATGTATAAATATATAGTTAGGCATGAAGTTTTATTCGTAAAGGGCGAAAAGTACGTCAAATAGATCGTTCTCCAGGGAGATATTTATTTTTGAAAAATCAAAAAATAAATCGAGTTGTGTGTGCCATTGAGAATTTCGAGGGTTAACTGGTAAAGATTATCAAAGTGTACGTTAATTGCATTTACTTTATGATGCATAATTATTGTTTCCTCAATCATTGGAAAATTTCAAGATGGTCTATTTCAAGATTGTCCATCCTCCAAGTTATTATCCTTTATCTTTTTATTAGTAACCTGTAATTATTGTTTTTATTGTAATGATACACCATTTGGACATGTATACGATACGCATAAATATTTATTTAAGTATATCGAATTTTTCTAGATATAATAATAAATTATAAAACACTACGTTTATCCAATTCATTGATAATAGATATGATTATGAATTATCTTTCTTTTTTTTTCCATTCATAACCCGTAATTATTATTTTCTCATGTATCTCGGACAACTTCGTGATAGGTATCAATTATCTCTTTTTATTTGTAATTTTATAGAGTTATTATTTTCTTACCTATCCGATAATATTATCAATGACAATTGTCATAATTATTTTGTTTTTTTAATCGCGATAAAAAAATTATACGCGGTTACTCGTAGAAAAAAATCCAAAATAAATTATTATGCAAGCGTTATTTTTCGATGCATTAACGATGGCTGAAGAAGAATGTATTTTCTTTCATAGATCGAAGTCTTTACAAAGGATGATCGGGGTTGAAGAAAATCGTAAAAGTTTTCATATACATACATATATAAAGAAAAGAGAAAATGAAGTAGACGAGGCATCCTAAAAGTTTCATCTTCTTTCCATGACGTAAAAGATGAGGGAATAACCGTGACTATGCTTTTAAGAAGACTGAATAATATTGGCGGAACGCTGGTAATACGATAATGAGGCGACCCTTTATCTAAGTATACCTCTACCTTTAGAATCTTACCTTGGTCCATGGATTTCATTTCGAGCGAGTCTTGCACTTTTCCCTTCGAGAAATTTCCAGTTATGGTTCCTTCTTCTATTTCCGGTTTTTCTTTAAGAACCTTCCATTTACTTCTTCACCCTCGATGGGATTTCTATCATTTTCATTTTCACCTTACGTGTATGTATTCGTAGATGGATACATTCACGGACGGTTAATAACATTCTTTTCTTTAATCATACCTTTCCTGCATTCGTTTGATTTTTCTCTCTTTTTCTTTTTGTACTCTTTTTTATTTATTTTAGTTTTCGATACGATCTTTAAACTCATCGAAAACTTTTTCTGTTTTCTTTTAAATCCAATCACATCGTATATACTTTTATATATTTATACATCTTTCATATTTCCTTTTCAAATGCAGCTCATATATTTTTATTAAATATACATTTATATTTACATTTATACACGCAAACTCGTACGCACGCGCACACACACACAATGCACACACGTACAAGTTTATATATATATATATATATATATATATATATATATATATATATATATAATCGTTCTTCTTTGTTTGTTTCTCTTTACCTTATAAAATTATACTATCGTAAATGACGAAACGTGTCTGTATATCCTTATATGACGTTCAGTATTCGTATGAGAAGAATAGAAGTACAATTCTTGCGTTGTTTGTGTGTCTGGTGTCGTTTAATTCTAAGGGAAAACAAAAATTGCAAGGATTTTGAATTCGTGTAAAAGAGAGAGAGAGAGAGAGAGAGAGAGAGAGAGGGACAGAGAGAAAAATAGTTTCGTTCGTTCGATACTCTATGGGAGATATTAAATGAGAGAAAAAATGTTGACGCGAGGCGTTAGCAGGGCAGTAGTCGATATATCGCATAAATATACAGAGATATTCGCACGAGTAACTCCCTTTTAACGATGCTTTCAATCCCCTCGGCATGCCTTCCGAACGATTCTCGCAACACCATTAGTGTTGAAAGCCGAGAGCTCAACGTTCCTAGTACAGCTTCTATCATATCTATCTTTCATAAATATATAAAAATACCTAAACATGAAATATATATATATATATATATATATATATATATATATATATATATACCAAACGTGCGTCCATTTGTTTGTGTGTGTATGCGTGTGAGCACAAACGTATATACTAAATATTAATACATGATAATGATGATAATTCGTTAGAAATAAAATTGTAATTTTACATGGAATATAAATTAAATTTCCTCATTAATTTCGTTCGTTGATTATACGAACATTAGTAATGCGTTTCAATGGTCTGAAATCGAAAGAAATCGAATAAAATTATTCGATTACGTATTATCGAGGTAACCCGCAATATTATTATCCAGCGATAAGTGCGAAATCGAAAGAACTTTATTCGAAATATTTCATTTATTTAGACGGTCCACGATTTTAGTATCTAATTATAACGATCGATAATAATTACTCGTGAAAGGTAAATATTTCGATGAAATTAAATTTATTTGTTAATTTTGTTCGTTGACCGTAATATAATTAGATAATACGAAATCGTTACGTATTTGATAAAAAATTATACGTTGCATTGTAGTCGAGATAATCCAAGATTTTAGTTGCTGTTGATAATAATTGACGACGGTTATTCGTTTAAAATGAACGTTACAATGATATATAAATATATACTTAACTACGATTAGCCAATTTCATTGAATAATTAATTTGTAATATGAAAAGATAGTTGTGGATTAACTAAAAAGTAAAAAAAAAAATTAATTCAATTAATTAATCTCGCAGGCGTTTATTATGATTCTACACTATGAAATCCGACTATCGTAGATGATCCCGTATAACAAAACGATAAAATACGAATCGGAATAAAAAATAAAGGAAGAAGGTCAAAGAAGAACGCTATGCCGTTATGCATTGAGCTACCTCGAATATTTATTTCGTTTAACGAAAAAAAGGAAACGGAAAAAACCTCGTTTGATCGTTTCGCTTATTACTAATCAATATAGATGGACGAATTCGTATCGAACTTTCGTGGTCGAACGAATGAATGAACAAATGAACGAACGAACGAACGAACAAACCAACGAAAGGATAGACGAACGAATAAGTACTTAAGGCTACATTGATTAATAGTTTAAAAAAAAAATTCTGTTCATCTACCTTCGCTTCCCATTGGTAATAATATATATTAATTATATAATATATAATATACATATATTATAATATATATATATATATATATATATATATATATATATATACAAGTAATTATACATAAATATAGAGTTTAATTGTTTATATATATATATATATATATATATATATATATATATATACTCAGATTTAATTATAAATTAATATAATTTATTTCTACTTATTCAGATAAATTCAGTGTATTTAAATATGTAATATAAATACTATAACGTATACTTATGCAATTTTTTTTCTCCTATAATTTATTACTATTATACATATAACAATCATAATTCAAAGATGTACGTATTCGTATATTTGTGTGTGTGTGTGTGTGTGTGTGTGTGTGTGTGTGTGTGTGTAACAATTAGCTATATTCATACATATCGTATTTACATACGATGTTACATTATTTATAACTGTATAAATAAATAAAAAGAATATTTAGTTACATACAAGGTCAGGAAATAAATTGTATTCAACATGAATATTCTTCTTCCTTTTCGTTCTTTCCAGTGATATCAAGAAATTTTATTTGCAAAAGTTGTTGAATACCGAGGGATTCATAATAACGACGGTAATAATTTTTTGCAGGCGGGGACGCGCGGGGAACATATGAAGGTCAACTGTGTTTTATTACATGGAATCATATGTTTTTGATTGCATCGGTAGACACGACTCGCGACATTCTCTATAAAAAAAAAAAAAAAAAAAAAAGTATTAACCCATGTGTATGTACGTCGAGAAATTATTAGTTTATGGGGACATTTATAGCCGCTTATTCTGCGCTTGCTTTACGTATTTGTTTCAAATAACTACGGATCTTTAAATTCTGAAGATAATTCCCCCAAATGCAAATGGAAAACGTGACTATAAATAATATAGAAGGAATTTGTTTCTTCGATTAAAACAAAAAGAAAAGTAATTTGTTTATTAATTATTCATTAATTTATATAACTTTAAATATATATGAATATATTTCAGTAGCACGATTCGAATCATTCTTTTGGTGTAAAAGAATATGATTCTAGTACCGTGAGATTTCGTTCGTAAAAATTGTTTTACAAAACAAATTCTTTATTAATCGCTAACAATACGTAAAAAGAAAAGAAAAAATAATTAGAGAAAATTCTTCTCGTTTAAAGTGACATTCTCTTCGAGTCAACGCGCGAACTTCAATTCCGGAGATATTACCATGCAAATGAAAAACGTGGCTATTAATAATGTAGGATAAAGATTATTCTTTTAGTAAAAACAAAAAAAAACGAACAGGATTAATAATTCATTTATTAATTATTCATTAATTTATGTAATTTTTTTTACATAAATCAATCGCAATTTGAATTATTCGTTTTGCTAAATAGCACGAATTTCATATTTGTTTGTCAAAAATTGCAAAACAGTACTTAATTGTTAATTAATTATTAACAATGCTCGGAAATAGAAAAAAGCATTTAGAGATAATTCTGCCCTTTAAAACGAAACTCCAATCGAGTTTCTACGAATTTTAGTTTCGGTAATATTCACATTTAAATTGAAGATGTTTTTATGTTGACCCATTGACCTATGAATTTCATTGCAATTGGCTCGATGACCTATTGACATTATGCGAATTTACGCGAAGATATTACTACTATTACTACTATTATTACTACGAACAAGTGTACTATACGAATTATGAATGGAAATCACACACACAAAAGATATATACACGCATGTGATTCTTTTTACAGAATAGAAAGAAAATAAAAGAGACTGTGTGTGCGTGTGTGTGTTTTGCAAACTATGTATGCAATATACACGCACGCACACATATATGTATACAGTTTTGAATAATACGTGACACAACCACTAAAGTAGTGACTCTGGATAAATCTAATAAAAGAAGATAAAAAAAGTGTGCCCGACTCCGAAATATCAGTTCGAAACTGAATAGAATTCAATCATTGTATTTGATTTTCAATCATTCTATACGAACACACCCGTGGTCGGTTGTTCAAATAATCGATAAATTAGTTAACAACGAACCGTGACGTTGAAGCAAGTAATAACAACATCCTGTCTATCCGAAATAGTGAGCCCACCGAAACTACGTAGTTTTAATAGCTTTGCTTCGACTAGTTCGATAATATCCTCGCATCGCCGGCGCTACGTAATTTGTTAACAAATACTATCGTGCGCATGCTCCTAAATAGAATAAAATCAACTATTGTGTCGGATTAATAGCCATCGACATTTGCGTATTCCGCTTACGATTATATCGACGAATGACGATTACCATCGAATTCGTCGATTTTTCTGTATTTTTATAATTTTTTTTTTTTTTTTTTTAAGCGATCAGAAATCTCTTACCGCGGTTAAAAGTTTCACCTGAATTTTCTTAAAATGTTTCCCTTTTCTTTTCTGTACCTTTTTTTGCTAAAATGTAAAAAAGAAAAAAATATAAAGGATAAGACAATAAGCTATGTTTTAAATCGTAGCACAAAAAATTCGTCTTAAATTTTCTTCGCCGATTAAAACTCTCTCTCTCTCTCTTTTATTTATTTATTTTTTTTTTGTTTTTTTTTTGTTTTTTTTTTTGTAAAAAGAATCGTGGTGAAGTGCTGAAAGATAGATCGGCGGAGATGGCGGTGAGGAGAGGTGGATGTCGAGACGGGAGAAACGGATTAAAAAAAGTAAAAGAAATGTAAAGAAAGTAAATCGTGAGCGAAACATCGACGAACTTGAAGATTTGCGTGTAATTTTTTTTCTTCCTCCTTTCCAGGTAGAATTTAATAAAGGAAACGCGATTCGTCGAATTAAAAATACGGAGTGCTACCGGTGGCTCGTTGGTAGACAGAAAAAAATTCGTCGTGTTAGGAAAAACAACAGGCGGGAGAGCGCAATAAAGAGCTCGAAATGGCGAGAATCTCCAGCAAAGACCATGTGCAAAGAAACGAAAAGAAAAGAAAAAGAAAGACAGAAAGAAAGGAAAATGAAGAAAGAAAACAAAACAATAGAAACGAAGAAAAATTGAATGAAAAATAGTGGTGTGTGAGAGACAAAGAGAGAGAGAAAGAGAGAGAGAGTGAGAGAGGGGGGGGAGGGAGAATGAGAGAATAAGAAAAAAAGAAAAAGAAAACTAGGAGAAGAGAAATCGAACGACGAGCACTTGTTCGCACTTTCGACACGTTCTCTCCACATGCTAATTAACTTCCAATTGTGATGGCGTTCCTTTCTGTCGAAAATTTCAATGAATTCATTGATTTTCACTACCGTTTGTAATTACGTTTGAATTATGCATATATCGATCATTAATAATGGTCATTAAAATAAAGAGAAAGAGAGAGAGAGAGAGAGAGAGAGAGAGTTTTAATAACAAAGGAATTTTGTTAGTTTTATAATAATTATATTAATTTTGATATCGTAATCATTGTGAAATTTATTATCCACGAATACACCCTGCACACGTACTTTTCTAAAATATTTCCTACAAACTGCGAACAAATTTTATTAACATTTATTTTAAATATAGGTTATATATCATTTAATAATATTTTTTAATAATATTATAAATATAAAAATAGTTTCCTATTTGTAAAAATGCCTGCCCGTTACACGTTTGACAAAAAAAAAAAAAAACATAATATCTATTATCCATTTCAATTTATTTTTCGATTCTATCGAAAATTACAACGAATTCGTCGATGCTTTTTTCCAACATTTTCAATCACGATCGTATTATTAGCGTATCGATAATTAATAATGAATAACATTTGTATATCGCGCGATAACGCAAGGAAATTAATAAATTTTAATCTTTAAAATTGTATTCAATTATATTTTTATATATATATATATATATATATATATATATATATATATATATATGGTATATAAACTGAGAAATGTTTCATCGAATTACTCTAAACGTATTTCCAAAAAATCATACATAACATGTATGAAATATTTTGTATCAAAATTATCTATTAAGTTTCTTCGCAGTTTAACTCTGATTTAATTTTTCTCTCTCTCTCTCTCTCTCTCTCTCTCTCTCTTTTTGTTTCGTTTTAATACTCTTTCATTGGGAACAAAATTCCTATGCAGTTGTTTTGAATGGATATTTTATATACATGTATATATATATATATATATATATATATATATATATATATATATATATATATATGTAATCTGTGTATGTTAATCTATGGTAACTTCGAAAATAATTTCTGTATAAATATTTTCCCGTTATATGTTGCACAAAATGACTTGTTTTTATTTCTCAACATTCTTTCCGATTAGAACGGACCGAACAATAATTATATTTATCAGATAGATCGATAATCTTGAAAAAGCAGAAATAATGCAAACACAAAACGAGATGGTGTCTGTCGTTCCTAAAAAAAAAAAAAAGAAAAATCACCATTTTCTCTAACCCTCCTTTTTTCGTACACATCTGATTGGGAAACGCGTTTCAAACCCCGTATATAAATTTCGTTCAATAAAGTTAACTTCAACCTTCCCATTTTATTAATTACCATAAATTAAACTTGTTCATTTTATTAAAGTAAGTATAACGAAGAGTTACAAGAGGGAACAAATAAAGTAAAAAGAGAAACAAAAAAGAAATAAAAAAAAAAAGAAGAGGAAGAAGAAGAAATAAAAAGAATAAAGTGTATCTTTACGTCAAGGGGCGGAGGAAGTGGGGGAAGTGGTGAGGTGGTGGTAGGAGTTAAGGTGAGAGATACGAGATTTTTCATTTTTTCATAGGATTACGTGTGTATTTAATGGGAACACAATGGCTAATTCATAATGATATTGGGTATATTACAAAACAAAAGGGAAAAGAGAAGAAAGGGGTTGTGACGATGAGGGTAAAACGACGAAATCAGTGAAAATTGGTTAGATCGCCGTAGGTGAAGGGTATAAAGAGAGAGAGAGAGAGAGAGAGAGAGAGAATGTAGATGGGGTAGAAGAATGGGTTCATAATAAATTTTCAAGGCCCGCCTCTGTCAACCCTCGTTGCAGCTACGAGTTCAACGTTGAAGCTTAATGCACTTCTGTCAGCTTTTCTACTCCATCTTGATTCGACTTCCTGTGTTCTCTCTCTCTCTCTCTCTCTCTTTGTCTCTCTTTTTCTTTCTCTTTCTCTTTCTCTCCGAGATTCTTTCTAAGCTCTCGAGGAGTCTTCGGTAAGGAATTTCAAAGAGCAAAGAAAGGGGTGGGAGAGAGTTGGTGTACGGCTGTTACCAGGACCTTTAGAAACGGGTTGGTGACGATTCCTATGAAAAATTGATGTTATAGGACTTGAAAATTCATTCGTCGGTCCGTTCGGCGATACGATAGAAAGAAAGGAAAAAAAATAAGAAAGGAAGAAAGGAAGGAAGGAAGGAAGGAAAAAGAAAGACAGAAATACATATATGTATATAGAGAGAGAGAGAGAGAAATAAAAGGGATGAAGAAAAATAGAAGAGATAGGTAGAAACCAAAAGCTCGGTTTCCTTAGCTTTAGGCTATTCTTACAGTATGGTGGCCCTTGAATTACACGAGCAGCGCTTAAGAGAAACGCCGGTGAGTCGTAACTATAGCGGAAGTGGTGCTATAGTTGTAAGAGGAGGAAGAAGAAAGAGAGAGAGAGAGAGGGAGAGAGGAAGCCTGCGGCTGGTGATACAAAGAGAGAGAGAGAGAGAGAGAAGGGTCGTCGCCATGATAGAAGAGAGCGCAGGAAGCGTCCGTCTGAGCACAACTAACCCCCGACCCTCAGCCGCTAATGGTTTACAAACAAACGATGACGTCAGGTATACACCACCACGCGAAAGAAAAAAAGAGAGAGAGAGAGAGAGAGAGAGAGAGATGGCGGATGGAAAATAGGAAAAGGAAATGAGCCGAGTCGCGAAAGGCAAGCCAAACCAACCCCACCCCAACCGAAGCAAAGCGAAGACAAAAGCGAATGTGTCTGATTATTAATTTACTTTATACGAGAACTTCCTTCTCCATTATTATCATCGTCCCCTCTCCTCATCAACCGATCCAACCAATTTATTTCTTTTCCTCTTTGAAAAGGATTTCTGACCAAACGAAATAAAGAAAAACAACGACACCAGAGATGCTGACCTCCTCTTGTAAAACCAAACTATTTATGTTTGAGTACATGCACGCGTCCGTACCGCGTTCACCAGATGCCTTTCTTTATTTCTTTCTTTCTCTCTCTCTCTCTCTCTCTCTCTCTCTCTCTCTCTCTCTCTTTCTATATTTATCTCAATTTCTTTCTCTTTTTCTTTTTGCTTTGTTTGCGTTCAGAATTGAATTCCTTTCTAACGATACGATGATCATTAGTACGTACGTACTACTTTGTGAGAGCGATTCTTTAATCGATTCTTTTGTTATTTTTCGGGATTAACAAACGAACGTTTGCGATTCGAGTTCTCTCGGTTCTCCCCTTTACGTTTGCTAAACGTTTCGATAAATCGTTTCGAGTTCATTTATTGATAGGATCAT
The DNA here is from genome assembly GCA_918808275.2 of Dolichovespula sylvestris. Classification (NCBI taxonomy): domain Eukaryota; kingdom Metazoa; phylum Arthropoda; class Insecta; order Hymenoptera; family Vespidae; genus Dolichovespula; species Dolichovespula sylvestris. The sequence goes on from OU964980.1 coordinate 1,742,685, forward strand.
TTTAATCTGACGCTTGTTTCCCCCTCACCCTCTCCATACACCTACCATAACAACCCTCTACTAGTTTCTTTTTTTGTCTTTTTTTTTTGTATTTCCTCTCTCTTTTAATACTTTTAGACTTTCCAAGTTCTTTATTCGTTTCTCTCTGTTTTTTTTTTCTTTCTTTTTTACTTTCTCTATTTTGTTCGATTGAAAATACGGTGAAAAAAGGAAAATATATGTATGTATGTACGTATGTATGTGTATGTATGTATGTATGTATGTATGTATATATGTATATAGCCGTTTAAAAAGCACGCACAAAGAGCATCAAAGAACATCGTGAATAACGTTCTCGTGACATGGTAGTTGAAAGTAACGTTAGTCGATAAAATGTATGTTTAACTTTCATAATTGTAGCTTCAAAAGAGTTCTACAACAAAAGAATTATCTATTATCTCTCTTTCTCTATTCCTCTTTGAAAATATATATATTTCTTTTTTTTTTATATTATGCCAACCATTATCAATGGTACTGATCAAAACTGCTTGACAAAGATACATCAAACACATCCATTCTCTTACTACGATACAAAGAGTAATGGAAGCTCCTTTGTGTTAGTCCCATTAAATATATATATTTATATATATATATATATATATATATATATATATATATATATATTATTTTTCCCCCAACATAATATATTCATTGATAAATATTTATTTCATTCTTGAAAATGTTACGATGGAAAAGAAAAAAAAAAGAAGAAACGAACACACTTGTCTAGATTCTAGAATGTGAGACTCGTAAATGGTAGTACGTTTGAAAAGATACACGGGGGATATTTGTAATCTAATGTATTCGTTTTCAAGCGGTTTTTATCGATCGCTTTGAAACTAGAGGGACTGAAATTTGATACGAAGTTCTGATGACATCAGTGCGTAGTGTTACTATCTCTCTCTCTCTCTCTCTCTCTCTCTCTCTCTCTCACACACACACTCTCTCTCTCTCTCACACACACTCTTTCTGTTTCTCTCTCCTTTTTCTCTATCTCCCTTTCTCTCTGTCTGTCTATCTGTCTACCTGTCTGTCTCTCTGCTTGTCTGTCTGTTTGTCTGTTTGTTTATCTATCTATCTATTTCTCTCTCTCTCTCTCTCTTTCTCTCTCTTTCTCTCTCTCTTTCTCTCCCTCTCTCTTCGTCCAGCATTGTTCCTCTAATTTCCATAACATTTCTACGTAACTATTCTCTAACTCCGTTCTCTCGACATATTCGACAACTGGGACGTTCTCACAATACTTCAATGATTTCCAAATTCCTAGAGTAGATCCGGTCGTGTGATATTATATTAAAAAAAAAAAGTTAATACGTAAAAGTATTGCGATGGATGGATTTATTCAAAAGTCCTTGTGTAATATTTCTAACAGTCGCGATTATTCGTTACGATCGCACGATCGTACTCGAAACATATACGCAAATTTTTACGAAGATCACGATTATTATATTTCTCTTTTCTTTTTTTTTGCGATCTTACGACTATATGCAAAGTAAAAAGAAAAAAACGTGTAAATAATTACGGGAATTGCGATCGTTCATCGATCATTACACACCATACACACATATACATATATCATTATATATATATATATATATATATATATATATATATATATATATATATATATATATATAAAAGAAGTTAAGAAAATTTCTTATCCTACCATTAAAATAATTACTCAGCGATTTTAATGATACTTACGGTTATTGAATATTTAAACTCGAAGAAATGATAGATTTTTCAAAATTATCGATCTCACTCGACAATATGTAATTATTGTTCGGTCCGATTATATTTTCTTTCCCTTTTTTTTTTTTTTTTTTTTTTAATGACAAACCTGACGTTACGATGTAAAACGACAAATTAATATATCAAATACAAATTTATGGATAATGTTACGAACTGTGATAGATTTCGTCGATAACGTTTAACGTTATATTTCGATATTTGTATTCTTCACAGCTCACACATAGAATTTTGAAATTCTTCCTTTCTTTCTTCCTTCTTTTTCTTTATTTTTGTTTTTGTCTTTTCCTTCCATTGAGTTGAATAACCGTGCGACGTTTGAATTGCTTTTCGATTGAAAACGTATTGCATGGCCGGCAATAAAGAAAAGGAAGACAAAAATCGACGAGAACGATGACGCCGAGAGTAGAGTGATTCGGAATTTACAACAAATAAAACGTTTCACCACTTTGTAAAGACACGAATAAAAAATACAGAAAGAGAGAGAGACGGACAGAGAGAAAACGAGAGAGAGAGAGAGAGAGAGAGAGAGAGAGAGAGAGAGAGAGAGAGAGAGACAGCAGACAGACGGACAGAGAGAGAAAGAGGGAGTGAGATAGAGAGGAAAAGAGAGCGAGAGAGAAAGTAGTAGTCATCGTGTAGTAATAGCAGGTAGTAATAGTGGCGGCATAGTGTAGCAGCAGAGAGTCGATTCAGCGATTCTCTCTGTATCGACGTAGCGCATGCGAAAAGTCGAGAAAGGCACTATTGGAAATCGATTTTATGAGGAATAAAATGTTGTTTTCGGTCGATGTCGATGGTGGTGTGGTGGTGCAGGCCGGCATTGCATGGTCGGTCCCACGTTACGGCTCGCAAGTTTTACACCAGTGATTTTTCACGTCTCTACGGAACGTCGCCGAGCCGCCTTCTCTCACCCATCCTCCTCTCCCACCAACTCCCTTCACCCCTTCTCACCCCTCGACCCTTCGTAGCACTACTGCGCGCATACATATACTATTCGAAATTTATAGCCAATGAAAATTTTTCCTTACCGACTACTTCTTTCTAAACTAAACTCTCCTAGCCGTGCTCTCGTCGCCCGTATCTTTTGACTTTAAAATCAGCTGTGAATTTTAAGGCCGGTGTTTATTTGGCCTACGTAAAACGTTTGGAAACTGTACAAATCCTCGGAGTGTGGAGTTTATATACCTAAAACCCGTACACCACCTTTCTTCTTCGTCCAATGAAACACGTTATTTCTTTTGAGCGATGAATATCGTCGTAAAATTTTTCAATTTTTTTTTTTTCTGTTCTCTTTCTTCTTTTTCTATTTATTTTCGTTGTCTCATTTATCTCCCGTCTGTTCTTTTCTTTTACGTCCTTGTTTTTCTTTTTCTTTCACTCTTTCCTCTTTCTCTCTTTTTTGCTTTTCCTCTTGCTTCGTGAGGTGGGGGATGATAGCGGTTGAGAGTAGCGATGGTGGAGTGAAGAGGGAAGAGATGAAATTTTTTTCAATCAAACCCATACCCCCCTATTCACTCGGTTCGTTCTCTTTTTACGTTTTCTTTCATTCATTCATTCATCCATCCATCCATCCATCCATTCATCCATCCACCTATCCATTCATTCATTAATTAATTCATTCATTCATTTATTTATTTATTCATTAATGTTTTGTTTCGTTTCGTTTCGTCTCCTCGTTTGTTTTGTTTTCTTTCTACCTTTTCTCTTCCCCCCCATGCCATCAACATCCACCCTCCCACCATCCCTCCGTGCCCCCAACTCCCCCTTCGACCCTTCCTTTCTCGTCGTTGTTGTTTCAATATCGTCGTGCATTCAATTTATGCTAGAAAACGTAAATCCGGCTCGATCGAAATCGTGAATTTTTCCGAGCGTGTTAATACTCGGGATACGTAGGAATTTTTTATCATACGTGTAAAATAACAATCAACTATCTATCATGAACGTTATCTGGACTAATAATGATCGAGCTTCTGCATTCTATTCAACGGCACGCGTTAATGATCTACAACGTAACGGAAATGTCAGGCTTCTCACGGATAAAGAATATTACATGTATAGTATATATGGTATTAGATCGTCAGGAAAGTTCATGCAATATTCCTAAACACATTCTGTAAAGAGATCTATGTACGGTATGTATGTATCTATTTAAAATATGTCATTACGTGTTCCTTTTTCTTTCTATTTCCTTCATTTCCATTTTCATTTTCATTTTCAATTTTATTTTTATATTGAAATTTTCATATTTCAATAAAAATTACATATACAATTATATGGGTATATCAGATTTTTATTAGCGTATTTTATAATTTATTAAAATCTAATTATATAGGCATATATAAATATATGTGTGTGTATAATTTTATAATATATTTATAATATATTTTATAATATATTTAATATTTTATTATTATAATATATATTTTTACTGTATATACCATACTTACATATATTACTTAATTATAAACATATATATATATATATATATATATATATATATATACATTGATAATAATTTAATTAAGATCATTATAATAAATATGAAAAATTCAATTAATCATACAGTTAACGAAACAGCAAAAGAGATTAAATATATCCAAAACTATCTTTCACGTGCTTTAAAAGTAAAGCTTAGTTACTAATAATCGGCAAAATCCATTCGTACAAATTGTAATAATATTATATACCAAATCTACGAGAACTCGTTAAAATAATATTAAATGCCATTCAACTGTTTTCCTTCGCAATGATTGATATGATAGCTTATCAAAGAAATTTTCACGGCTACAGATAAAAAAAGATTATTTTTACTTTATATCTGAAAGATAATTGAAACGATGTATAACTGAGATGACAACCAAAGAAATTACAACGATTATAAACATTATTTTTATGTCATATCGACTCGTTTAAACGGACTTATGATAATAACACATAACGTATATATATATTATTTTTTTGTTTAATATCATCCGTCAAAAATATTATATAAAAAAAATTACGATTTTACGAAATTATTTCAATGATGGTTACTGAGTTAATGGAAAATGTAAATAATTCTCCCTGAGTTTACTATGACACAAACATATATATATATATATATATATATATATATATATATATATATATATATATGCGAGTTACCGTAAAGAATCCCATAACGGTATTGAATTGGATGGGGCTTTACTTTCTTATGCCCGTATCCATGAGATCGGGAGTCGATGCTGAATCGCGTTGGCCAATCAAACGGGCAAATCTCGTTTCCGCAAATCGAACGCGTCCGCCTCGCTTCTCCCGTTTCATCCCAGCGACGAAATTTCTCTCCTGGCAGTTTTCTGCCACATGTTATTTTCCAACTATCCGTCTTTCTCCATTTCTCTCTCTTTCTCTCTCTCTCTCTCTATCTCTCTATCTATCTCTCTCCCTCTCCCCCCTCTCTCTTTCTCTCTTACACACATACGCACGCGCGCGCGCGCACACACACACACACAATACTACACGTACACATATATACACGGATGCACACGGAGGACATACACCACATAGGCAAATTCAGCTCGTTTACGCATATTCCAATCTTTTCCCTCGCATGATCCTCGTCTCGAAAATGTTTCCAGCCGAAATTCGATGCCTGGTTAAATCTCATAAATCGTTCGTAGGGGAGGTTTCATCGATATCGAAAAGGGGGATAGAGGGCAGGTGGGGGGATAAAGGTAGAAGGGTGGGGAGAAGTTTTTGCGAAAATAGCCACATTTCTTACACTTCATCGATTTCGTACCCATCGAATATTAGCTTTTAAATCGGGACTCTTGGATTATATCGTACTGATGGTATAACGTTCGTAAAATTTTATCTATTTCGATTATTATAACGGATTTTAAACGTATCTTCGAATATATCACTTGTTACGAATAATTTGAAGAAAATTTTCATCGATATAATAATATTAATATTATTATTATTATTATTATTATTATTATTATTATTATTATTATTATTATTATTATGATCATCATCATCATTACTTCGCAGTTTATTTCTACTTCTGTTTTCAAATAAAACATTTTCCAATATGTCTGCGTCATATTGTGTTTGATTATTTAAAAACTGCTTCAATGTTCACGTTTTATTAGATCATTCGTCTCTTTCAAATCAATCAAAGATAGTGTTTATATTAATGGTATATCAACAACTCGTTACCTTTCATTTAAAATTTTTATTCTCGTACGCTTTAAAATAGAGGTTCAATCAGTTCATTCTTAAAAAATGAAAGAAATAAAAAAATAAAATAAATAAAAAATAAAAAATGAAATAAAACTCGATCGAACGATCAATTTACGTTATCATTTTATAACTACAATATATATATTACTCGCTAATACGATAATACGTTATCAATTTATAATTATCGCTTTCTATACGCGAATTTCTATTCGATATTAAAGAAATTGTAATTATAATTAATTTTCATGAACCAATAAGTATCGCTTATAATCCATATGGTGTAGCTATGTATCGATCACACATGAAAGTGGATGATTCGATTAATTAATAAATTGAGCTCATGGATAGACATGATTGAAAACATTAATAGACACATTAAACAGTTCGTTCCAATTTACGAAAGTATTTCATCGATCGTACCTTCTACTCATGTGAAGTTAGCAGGAAGCAATCGCTTTAATAGACCTTAGAATCCATGGTTATTTATGTTTCTTTAACGTCTACTTTATCCGGCTACTCCGAATGAAACCAACGGAAGTTTCAGTTACGTAGTAAAGGCTCTCTCGAACCCGCGCGCGCCTGTTCCTGGATTAAGTTTCTTTGGAATTCCACGCGATCCATTTTATTGTCTGTATTCGAGAAAAAATTGACTTCAAATCGATACGAGGCGAATCCTAAGTTAGAAATAGTTATCTCGATTAGTCTTAATACGATAAATCGAATAATATTTAAATACGATAAATAATCACAGATAAGTAACTATAAATAAAGTTTTGATGAATAATAATATTAATAATATTAACGATTATTATTATTATTATTATTATTGTTGTTGTTATTGTTGTTGTTGTTGTTGTTGTTGTTATTCTTGTATTATTTATATATTAAAAACTATTCATTTTTATAATTGAAAAGCATAGAGGATATTACGAAAATGTAATGTGTCGAGCGTAATATTTGTTTGAAGGATAATTCTTTTTATATAAATAATGTTTCTCTTATTTCGTCAGAATTTTTCATGTCCAATCCACGGTGAAAAATTCGTCACGAATCTCTCTGTCTCCCTCTCTCTTTCTCTCTCTCTCTCTCTCTCTCTCTCTCTCTCTCTCTCTCGATGTGTTCAACATTCCTGGATAAAATGTAAAATATTCGGGAACGGCCAGAAGCATTAGAAAAAATGATTCTTCCTCGCACCATTTTCCAGGACAATGTAATGAAAATCTGACATGAAAATAAGGTTCGCCGTTTTATAAAGGTGACTGTTTTATGAATTTCTTATGAATCGTTGAGATTACTTATCGTGAATATTACCAAGAGAAAGAACATTTATTTATGTGACATAAAATCATGTTTGAATGTTCAAAATAATAATAATAATAATAATAATAATAATAATAATAATAATAATAATAATAATAATAATAATAATAATAATAATAATAAAGGTAATAGCAATAATAGTAGTAATAACAATGAATTGTCTAATAATTTTAACTCAATACGTGTTATTGTCGTCTAAACAACAAAATTGCATCGCTCTCGTTAATAAAACAGAAAACCGACAACGATCAATAATGAAATGAAAATAAGAAAGAGATAATAAAGTTTTTATGTCTTACGGATTTTCGTTATTACTAACGAAATAATTAATAACACTTTTATTGATTCAAAGTAATCGTAAATTTCGATAATATATTGTGTATAATAAAATCAGATAAACAGATAACGTAAAGATAGAAAGGTGTATTAATAAAGAAGTATAAAAATATATTAGATACCATGAAATCGATCGAACGAATAAAATAAAGATAAAAAGAAATTGTTGTGATGATGGAGCGCAAAAAAGAATTTATTACAGATATGTCATAATAACATTCGGACTAACAAAATAAAAGTGATGATGAATATAATAAACGAATGCGAGAAATATATTAACATTGTCTAACAAGATGATTAAATAAAACAAAGACAGAAGATATTGTATTTATATAACGAAAGTTTCCGTTAAAGTTTCAAATATATCATAAAATTAGATGATCAGATAAAATAAAGATCGAAAGAAATTATAATGAAAGAAACGAACAAAATAGTGTATTACAGATATATCGTATAAAATAGATTGGATGATCGTATGATCGAAATAAAAGAAAGATAGTAAAATATAACGAAGAGATGCATATAATTAATAACATAAATATTGTTTTAAATCAAACAAAAATTTCGTTGATACTTCATATACATATATCACAAAATTAAATAGTAAGATAAAATAAAGATGAGGAATGTATATATAATAATGGAGTATAAAAATATATCGGATATCATAAAATAAATTGATCGAATTAATTAAAGATATGAAGATATGATGATTGTAGTACTGTAGAAAATTAAAAATCTTGCATAATAAATATTTCCTTTCCATTTTTTCTTCTTTTCTTTCTTTCTCATTTTTTTTTTCTTTTTTTTTTTTTTTTTTTTTAAGGAACGTAGTCATTACAGCGATACTGGCTGTGATGGTGCGTAAATCTCGTATATTCTTCTTAGTAAGGTTGGTCTCAACGAGAAAAAGAACGAACGACGAAAGAGAAGGAAAAGAAGGAGAAATAAGAAGAAAAGAAGGAGGAGGAGGAGGAGGAGAAGGAGGAGGAAGAAGAAGAGGAAGCAGAAAGCAGAAGCAGAAGAAGTGAAAGAAGGGTGGGATGGAAACAAGTGCTCTTGCTAACTGGAAGTTTACTCATCTCGTGGCGTAACTCCACCCACGATCCGTCGCCCTCGTTTATTCCTTGTCGGTTTTCTCCTATTTTATCCTGTTGAAGAGAGAGAGAGAGAGAGAGAGAGAGAGAGAGAGAGAGAGAGAGAGAGAGAGAGAGAGAGATAAAGAGACGTCCTCGTTTCAACCTCCTACCACAATCTTTTTTCTCCCTCTTTACTTTTAACAGGCAGCGCGCACGGTCATTATTCTTTCATTACTCGCAACTATAACGAGAGAATATTTCAAGATAAAATTAATTTGGTTATAATATATTTGGAAATATCGACGATTATTAGGATTATTTGTTACACGTAAAGAAACCTTTTTACACGTTCGCTCGTTTTTCATTTTTATTCGTTAACAACGTTGGAACGTTAAATTTTGAGATATATCATATTCCTTTATTAAATCGATAGCATAATGTTATTTAACATCGAGGGGGGGGGGGGTGATAATGTTATTTTTAAATAGAACCGTTGCATCACTATACAAATCGATATTTCGTTTAATCAACGAACCTACGTGTATAAGAAATAATTTTATTTTCAAATTTACTTTCGTGGCATAGACGTCTATTTTCGTGAGATATGAAAACTAAAAAAAAAAAAGAAAAATGAAAAATAAAAAAAAGGAAATTTAATAAAATACTCATAATCGTAATGCAAAAAGATTTAAAAATTTTTGAGGAAATAGATAATTATTATTTTTAGGAAAAATAATGCCTATCGTGAAGGTCATTAGTAGTAACAAATATTAATTTAAAATATATGTATATATATATATATTATTATTATTATTATTATTATTATTATTATTATAATTATTATTATCTTTATATGTATAATTAATCGATTTTTCGATTTCATCATTATTTAAATCATATAATGTATTTAAAAAGAAAAAAAATTCGAAAGGTGTTCTTTAGTCAAAAGAATGAGAAAGAGAAATGAAAATGGAATAAGTAAGAAGAGAGGGAGAGAGAAAGAAAGAGAGAGAGAAAGAGAGAGAGAGAGAGAGAGAGAGAGAGAGAAAGAGAAAGAACGATACCGAACGTTAATAATCGTCTAGGATGACTACGTTTCTAAGTCCGTAGCAGTATTCTGAAACGCCTCGAGTATCACTTATGCAGTTGTTACGATAATGAAAGACATGCGCGCCAAAGTGCACTTTGCTCTTCGTCGACTCTTAAAGGAGCCAACGACCTTTCACCCTGTCTATACCGTATCCCTTTCAACCCTCTTTATCTATCCCCTATCTATACATAATACCTTACATAGAGGGTGGTCGATAAGTCTATTGATAAAGATCCGTTATTATTATAAACAGGTTTAATTTAGGATACGTTAAACGATACGGATAAAATTTAATAAATACCAAAAAAAAAGACTGATCTAATATTAGTGATCGCATGATAAAAGTGTCCCCTCGTTCATGTTCAATATAAAGGACAACAAAATATTTAATAAAGATAAATATTACATAAATCGTTCGTAATTATTGACCCGATAAAAAGTATTTTCAATTAGCTATTTATTTATATATGTATGTATGTATATATATATATATATATATATATATATATACTCACACACATATATAAATTGATGGATTGTTTATTAAATAATAATTTTTCGTTTATTTATAGATCGATTGAATAACAAGGTACCGTACAAATTTGTATTTAAAAATTAAATTAAAATTTACATTTCAATGAACGATCGAGTATCGTCTTTGTCGATGATTTTCAGTGTTCCCAGTGTTAATGTAAAAAAAAAAAAAGGAAACAAACAAAAAGGGACGCTGCCGCCCTTAGTGTCGTTTTATTGAACTGACTTATATATCTCTTTTATCATCCACTTAAATGAATAACAGTTATCTTCATTTTCGGATAAAACGCTAGGTTATAAAGTCAATTCAAAGTAATATCAGAGTATCTGTCCATCCTTCGGAATGATTGTTAATGGATGTGGACCGATAAGAAAGTGTTATGGGTAATAAGATTGTGTTGGGTTCAAATAGATAAAGATCTAATCGAGAAAGTATTTAATCGTTAACTCGATAGAACACTTCGTCCTCCATTACCTCTCTATTAAATGATGTCTGAAAGATTTAATGACGGTAGACCGTTCTCAAATGTCGATTTCTAAGTTACGGAATGTACCAATCGATAAGATACTTCGATAAGTTTCGAAAAAACACGATTATTACCGTTCTCAAAATTGCAATAACGTTGCCAGTTCTTCGAATCCGAATATTTTCGAAGCTCCGACAAAATTAATATTATCGTTGTCGGAATGATTATTATTATTTTTTTTTTTTTTTCATTGCATTCAGGTACGAAGGTTAACTTTTAAAAGAACGCATTTTTTTCTTCGAGTAAAATCGAATCGATTAATGAACATTATTTTGATTCACAAAATTTCGCTATCCTTGCTTCTTCCATTTAGAGACAATGAACCTTCTCTGATTTTCAGATACCATTTCTAGTCTTTTCTTTTTCTTTTCTTTTTTACGCAATTACTCGATCGTTCACCAATTGGATATCTAATCGATGTGTAGTAGAGAATAATAAAAAAAAAAAAAAAGAAATGCTAGATAAGAAGGCAACAATTCGCGTTGGCTTATCGAACTCTGTATCAGCGAGTTTGACTTAACTCTAATTGCGCGAGTGTGATTATAGGCAACCTGTAAAAACTAGTACTACTACTTGAACATTTCGATTGGATATACTCTCGTCGAATCGTGACTTTCTACCGGGTGGTCTGTTACGCCGTTTCGACTTTTTTTCTTTCATTTTGATTTTTTTTTTTTCAACGACGTTCAAACAACGCGCTTTCGATAATGAATTTCGTTTCTTCTCATTATTATTATTATTATTGTCGACGATATCAACGCGTAGAATTTAAATTTATCAGAGTTAAAAAGATCGAGAAATTTGTACGACATATATTTAACGCGTTATCCTTTGTACGTTAATGCGTAAATCGTAACAAAGAATATTGAATTTTTTGTTACAATTTTTCTTACAATACGTATTTACTTGTAGACCGATTATATTCGTGAAAAAAGAAAAGAAATATTAACGTAAGACAAATTATTACAGAACGCGCTCCGTTAAAGCATTTCAATCGTTCGTTAGACTCCGCTTTAAGGAATCTTTCCACGATATTATAGTGAAATAATAATTAAATGTCTTTATCGAGAACGCGATTGGACGCCTTCCCTCCGATGCTCGTGTTAATTCTTACGCTTAAATGCATTTCATCATCGCTCGTTAACGACGAATCCGATTTTTAAAATTCAGCCGCTTGAATATATTCGTTTGAAAATGACGCAATAGATTCTCACTCGATCGACATAATTACATTCGATAACGCGTTTTTCACGCTGCGATCGTTCGTACCAGCACATCGGTATTGATTAATTGATATATATATATATATATATATATATATATATATATATATATATCAGTCTCGACTGAGATACGATTTAAATTAGCATCGGTGTCGTCGGTCTACCGAGATTGATCGAGCGATTTTAAGACATTAAAATGCATCTCGAAGCATTCCGCGAAGCATACCGAGAGAAAAGAAAATCGAGAGCATGGAATAATCCAATGGGAATTTCTGACGAACTCCAACACCATTGAACAACACAACATCTCAACCATTTCTCGCATTTCATTGTATTGATTTTTTTTTTTTACAAGCGTATCCCGAGTTATATGTACGCCATAACTTTTCACCGTTGCTACTTTCTCCTTTTCCTCATACGTGCTTCGTATCGAGACGAATCCGTGTCACCTGCAATATAACATTCTCGATCCTTGAAATTTATTTATTCCGCCTTGAAAAGCCTCTCGAGAATATTTTCTCGACGTGTTGCCAGTAGTAATTCTCTACGATCGTTATCGCTAATAACGAACGAACGTTTCTCGAGTTTCGATTCCGACACGTTCTTTTTTATTTTTATTCTTCTTTCTCTCCTTATTTTCTTCTATTTCTTTTCTTTTTTTTTTTTTTTTCGTTATTATCAGAAATGTGAAGCAAATGTTCAGGGCAAGGAAGATATACGATAATACGAGAGATGTGATTTTTAAAAGACAGATTGTCTGATGTCTGTTAGACGATGAATGTTTCGTAAAAATCGTAAAAAACGTATATCGCCAAGTCGATCGGATGATTCTAGATTTGCGTGTCGTTGAACCTGGACGATACTCATGACCCCACCTGACACTGTGTTGGAAAAATCTTGAAACGAATAATCATGTTACGTTTGAACGATGCCCGACGTCGTCGTGACGTGACCTTGATCGGGGGAATACTAAGAATAATCACGATTTTTCTTACATAATTCTCACGCCACGATATTAATCCGTTCGTTATTCGTGTACGTGTATGGGTGCCGACTATAGTCGACATCTATGTGATTGTTAGCGATGCTAAATTTCACCCAATATCTCGGACCTACCAATGATCGATTACACAAAATAAGAAACGTCATTGATATGCTCCGAAAAACATTTAGTCAATCATTCCAACCTTACAAACGGTTATATATTGACGAAAGTTTACTTTTATATAAAGGGCGACTATCGTAACTCCAGCGGAGCGGACCGCCGTAACGAAAGGGTTAATTAGATTCTCGCCACACGAGTCTAATAATAAAAACATAAAAGAAATTACGTACGCAATATATCACCGTACAGGTACATACATACATATATATACATATATATATGTATATATACATATGTATATATATATATATATGTGTGTGTGTGTGTGTATATATATGTATATCGATCGAGACAACCCTGATTCAAATCTTTTCTCCAAACTGAAAGATTTCAAAGTAAATCGATTTATACTTAAATCTTACGTACTTACGTACTTAGAAATTTTCTTGAACGCTTGAGAAGAAGAGTAACCGTAGAAATGCCCAGGACCTTCGAATTTTCTTTTGCTCATTGTTATTTCGGTTTGACCGGTAATCAACGTTTCTCACGTGTCCTCGATGTTTCGCACTCGTGCGACGGCTTTGTAGAGTCATCCATCGACAATGGGATAAACGTTCGAATCACAACACAAATAAATGACGCAAAGTATGTACACATATATGTACTACGAATCGTATCGTGGTAACCAATAAACTAATTGTCTGAGACGTTTGTCCTTGAAAGAGATCATTCCTCGAGCGTGTCTAAATCGTGACTGAAGGATATTCCTATTACCGAGTAGAAGACACACGGATATGTTAGAAATTTGTGGAGGGGATTAAACCCCACCCCTCGTCATCCTCGCATTACTCTCCACGCATGTTTTCTAACACATATACCGTACGATACGCAAATGTTTTGTTTATCAGTCGTTGCCTTGCCTTGACTTTACTTGTCTTGTCTTTTCAGTCTAAGTATCCTTGGCGAGCTAAAGGTTACAAGATAAGTAAGTATATATGTATATGCATACATACACGTGGGATTTCTAACGGAGTGTGTTGTGTCGTCTAGGAATTAGCGTACATGCCATTCCACGCGCACACATTCAAGTAATTTCCTAAATCCTCGTTAAAGTAAAATTACTCTTGGTCGAACTGAAATAACAAAGGATTCTCTCGACAACGAGAAATTTAACCTGTACAGTGAATATTTAAAGAGAAATTCGAGATTTTATCAAGTTCTTAAGTTTACTAAATAATACAGACAAAAATTTTCTCTCTTTCTCTTTCTCTCTCTCTCGTATGCGCACGGACGCGCGATTATTCGACCGAGTTCGTAGTATATTTCTTCAACTCAAGTAACATCCTTCAAATCGATTCTCGAAGCTTATTGTAAAATTCTTTCCATTCGAAGTTATTGTTCATTTTAACTCGTTTCATTAGTCACCGTCGACGTTTTAAAAGACGAGGAGAACGTACGATGCCCGATGAGATGCGAATTTTTTTTTGATTCTTTTTTTATGGTTCATTCGAGTCCTTCGCGTCATCCTTTACGAGCGTACTTTGAAATAATTTTATTTATTAAATATGTCTGTAATTTTAAGTAGATATAATATTTATGCATGTTCTTAAATATGTTCGTACCTTTACGTATATCGTTTAAGTATTTTGTCAAGCAAGTTCGTACTATTAATTAATCACAATGGTCTAAAGGTTGCAAGGATGGTCTAAAGGTTGTACGGGATTGCTATAGTTTTTAAAGAATTACATTTTTAAATTTATTACTGAATAATTCGAGAGTAACATCGTACTATTTTTCAGATAGAGTCTTTGAACATTGTTCGTTAGATCTAATCATGATATTGGAAATGTCAGCTCGAACGGTACAACATCGTTTTTTACGCCTTACGAACGTGAAAAATAATCGTAATTAACGTAAAAAATAATCGTTTTACAGACGTAAAAATAATCTTTATAGCGAGGATAATATGCTTCCAAAGTTTATAACATCCTGTAGATTTTATATCCTATTTCTGTTCGGTCACATACGTTTCGTGTTAATGTTGTTGAATTTTTTTTTCTTTTTTTTCAGGACATGATTTTTCTTTTCTCTCTTTTTTCTTCTTTTTTAACTTCTAATCCTCTAATTTATGTTTCCGTTCTTTTCTTTAACTAACTTGTAGCTTTTACCTTTTTTATTTTTACGGTAAGAATAATATGTTATTTAAGCTTGAAACACCCTGTGCATTTGTCTTTATTTCTTTACAGTCACTTTATGTGTGTATATATATATATATATATATATATATATATATATATATATATATATGTATATACGTATATATATACATTACTCTCTCTCTCTCTCTCTCTCTCTCTCTCTCTCTCTCTCTCTCTCTCTCTCTCTCTTTCTGTATGTATGTGTGTATTTCGTTTTGTATGCGTAACGTTGATGCAAAAACAGGCATAATAATAGGCATAATTTTTAAAGTTTTTTGCCTAAGCTGATGTTCTAATTTCAAACACGAACTCTTGAAGCATTATTTGCTTTTTCTAATCTTCTAATTTATCGCCTTTCCACTCTACCGTTCAGTGAATAGGTGGCTT
Organism: Dolichovespula sylvestris; assembly: GCA_918808275.2. Lineage (NCBI taxonomy): Eukaryota > Metazoa > Arthropoda > Insecta > Hymenoptera > Vespidae > Dolichovespula > Dolichovespula sylvestris. Next base: position 1,758,496 of record OU964980.1, read on the forward strand.
TTTTCACCTTTGAAGTAAAGCTAATATATTATTTAAGTTTGAAACATCTTTCATATTACGTACTAGTTCTTTTCAGTCACTTTTTGATATATCATTCTCTCTCTTTCTCTTTATCGTTTCGCATACAGTACAAAGATACGTTGATAAAAAGATAATAATAATAATAATAATAATAATAATAATAATAATAATAATAATAATAATAATAATAATAATAATAATAATGATGATTATAATGTTTATATATTATGCATAGATTGAGGTGTTGTAATATTCATTATTCCTTTTCTCTTTCTCATCTGATCATTTAATCTCGTTATTTTCATCGTTAATCATACTCTTTTCTCATTCCGTTCTTCATCGATTTTATTTACAGAGTTTTACTTTCTTCATCGGTCGCTTTCCTTTCATTCGCGATATCGCAAAATATTTCTATCAAATGTGAAAAATGATATTTCGTGATAATATTTTACATTTTTTCAATAATCCTTGGAGCGAGTATAAACAATGGACGTGGAGTTACACGTTGAACCTGGAAAATAAAATAATGATAAAGCATAATATCAAAGCTCTCTCTTCGGCTAACTCCTTTCAATTATCTTCTTTTGTCTCTCTCTCTCTCTCTCTCTCTCTCTCTCTCTCTCTCTCTCTCTCTTTCTCTCTCTTCATCTTTCATTTTTAAGGACGCGAGATTATAGCAAAGCGAACCGCTTCAAAGGACAACTTTGGCGAGGAGTTTTAATTCAAAGCAAAGTGAAAAGTTATTTTGTTCGAGCATCGTCCGACACAAGCTGCACTGAGACTTTAAATGAAGCATCTCGCGCATTATACACACGCATACGCACGCATATTTACACAAAGAGATATACATACGTAATGCATAATCCTAGATGGTCGACGATATATCCGTGATATATTAATATACATATTAAATAGACTATATTTATGCTAATACGAAATGAACAATATAATTCATAATAACGCCTAGAAGGTGGTTGTCCCCTTCATCTAACACGGGCTTCAATCGGGCAGCTTTAATTTCGTCAAGCAGAAAAGATTGTAGAAAAAGTTCGTCTAAGGAGTCTTCGTCCATCCCCGCACTCCCCACCGATCTTCCCACCCTTCTTCACTTTCTCTCTCTCTCTCTCTCTCTCTCTCTCTCTATTCCCATCACAATCGCTTTATTTTCTCATTCTCTTCTTCCCTCGTTGTACTTTGTTTTTCTTTCCCCATAGTCTATCCGAGAAGAGAAGGAGGAATAAGAGAAGAAAAAGAAAAGGAAAGAAGAATAAAGAAGCCACCTTCCGCCCTCGGTCTCGACGCTATTTTACGCCGCGCTACATTTCAACTCTTATATATATATATATATATATATATATATATATATATATAAATATATATATATATATATATATATATATATATATTTAAACATGCACATACACACACACATATATAATACAAAAGGTGTCCCGTTGAAAAAAGAAACATGTTATGTATGACCAAGTTCGAGCTGGTTAGAAAAGAAGCAAATAAAAATATAGTAAAAAGAAAAGAAATATATGTATGTATACAAATAAATAATGAAAAGTAGGAAAAGAAAGAGAAAAACACAAAGAGAGAGAGAGTGAGAGAGAGAGAGAGAGAGAGAGAGAGAGAGAGTGGAAGAAAGAAAAGATAGAAAAAAGGAAAAACTCCGCCCGCTAGGCATAAAAGGGATGTGATGAAAGGAACGACACCGTGCGCGGAGAGCGCCACTGAAGAAACTTTTAATAGGCAATTAGTACGTGAATTTTTCACGGGCATTATTGGTCGTCGTCGCATTCATCACTCGCGAAATTAAAGTAATTACGACGCGCTATCAAGCACACTTACCCTCCCCCCTCCCCCACCCTCTGGGCTCGCTCGCTCGCTCGCTCGCTCGCGTATCCTGCAACGAAGAGAGAGAGAGTGGGATGGGAAATGGCTTTACGGCGACCGAGAGGGGGAGGGGGTGTGGTAGTGTCGTACCGTTTAACGTTCGACGAGTGGGCCCCTTTAAATCTAAATTAAAAGTCTAACTTACAACAACGAATCGTGTTACGTTTCAACGAACGCCCGGGATACGCTTGCTTTCATAACCTTCGTTAAATTTATAAGGATTTACTTTTCAACTTCGTCCTTAGATTATTTGATGGGGGTAGGGAGGAGACGAGTGGAAAGGTAATCCTGCGGCGGTTGTGCGATGGGCTGTGAAGGGTGTAGCGGTTGGGGGAGGGAGGTTGAAACAGAGAGGGAAACTACACTTTTGTCCGAATCGTCGAAAACGTCGTTTTCTCTCTCTCTCTCTCTCTCTCTCTCTCTCTCTCTCTCTCTTTATTTCACACATACGCATACAGTAACTATTCGGTCTTTTGTATTTTAACATCGTTCCGCATTAATTCATTCACTCTTTGAATGTGTTCATTGGCGAAAATAAAATATTTGATATATTAATGAATGATATTTATTATATTATATCATGCTATAACTGTTATTTTACGATTAATTCATTGAGAGCGAAATAGGTACTTCACGCATTATTGAGTTCGCGCAGCTCATTGTATCGATCATATGGAAGAATTATAAACGGTCATTGAATACCTACTGACCGTTTCTCCGTCTTCGTCTTTTATGTACTCACTCTTTCTCTCTCTCTCTCTCTCTCTCTCTCTCTCTCTCATAAGATGAATTCGGAATTATTTCGTTTAACGTTCGTTATGATAAATAATTACGTATAAACTTATCATCTTTTCTTTTTGTTTCTTTTTTTTCGTCAGTAAAGCTTAAAAAGATTGTTCGTTAAAAAATTTACAATGTTTTTTGCTTTTTTGTTTGTTTTTTTTTTTTTAATTTGCTTTTTGTTTTGTTCGACAATCGTACATTTCATTTATTTCGGTCGACGTTATGTACCTATTTATTTTTCTGAAAATATTCGGCTACGCTGAAATCCTCGGACTCGTTCCAGATCAACAATGCTTTTAAAGTTTTAATCTTCGGATTAACTCCAACCGCAGATGAAACTTTAAATGCTTTATCAACTTTTCCCTTATCTGTTTATATTTCGGATTAAAAGTGTGCCTATTTTGATATTTCATTGCTACGGATCCTTCGAAGAATTTTGAAAATTTAAATATAGTATAACAATCAATATCAACGATTTCACATTACTTTGTAAACATTTTTTGTCACCATAATTTTCGATTTACATTATTATTATTATTATTATTATTATTATTATTATTATTATTATTATTATTATTAATATTTGAAATTTATAAACTAACGAATATAACACAATGGATAAGTAATATTATATAAAAAATTTGTTATAGAAATATTCCATCACATGATATTTTAGAGGATAGCGATTTCGCATAATTTATAAAAATGTTCAATTTTGTTTCTGATTATTATTATCATAATTGAAAATTTAGCATGTAACACGAGTATCATAATCGCCAATAATGATTGTTTATATATTTTGTATCAATTTTTTATTCTAGAAAATTTCAATTGTAAATAACGTTATTATTATTACCATTGGTATTATTATTATTATTATTATTATTATTATTATCATTATTCTCGTTATTATATTAAGAAAAACAAAATGCGTGAATCATTCGACATTAAAAAATTTTTTCTCCCTGTCAATGAGACGATTTAATTCGTGTTTTTTTTCGTCTACCTCTAGTACTGTCAATAACAGCTGGTAATCGGTTCCATCGTGCAAAAGAAAAGGATGAATGAGGCTTCGTATTAAAGAGAGAGAGAGAGAGAGAGAGAGAGAGAGAGAGAGAGAGAGAGAGAGAGAGAGAGAGAGAAAGAGAGCAGTAGGGACGAAAGAAAGAATTTTTTATAAGCACCAAATATACATAATATTTCTGGTATGCTATAGAACGGAGAAAGAGACAGAGACAAAGAGAAAGAGAGAGAGAGAGAGAGAGAGAGAGAGAGGCATATTTAATTTTGCATGTAATATATATATATATATATATATATATACATATATATATATATATGTGTGTATATATACATAAGCAATATATATAACTTTTGATGAATTCTTTTTATATATTTTCTTATCGTATTTTTCTTTTTTTTTTCTTTTAATACAATATTCCACGAATTCTTCTCATAAATTTATAATTGAATCGCATACGTATAAAGAATGCTGAGACTTAATTGTTCGCTTATAATTAAATCGTTCGTATGGATGAGTACAAAAGTTTTCTGCATATGGGGAATGTTGAAATTAAAATTGTTTGCTTATGAATAATTGTTTTTTCTATTACTTTTTTGTTTGTATGTGTTCTCATCGTATAAATATGGCGGATGTCGAGAAATTCATTCTTCTCTAATATATAAATTAATATAGTTTTCCTTTTTTTTCTTTTTCTTCTCGTTAGTAGCAACATAATCGTTCATTTATCGTTTAAATTAAAACGTTAAGAGATTTTCTACACGGTTCATTTGAAATAATTGAATTCCATTATGTTTAAAATCAACGTTTGTATGATGAAGAAATACATTATTGTATTGGATTATAAACACAACACATATGGTCTATTTCGTAAACGCAATAGAATGTATCCTTTGTGGTTGCACATTCAACATATAGTGGGGGGTTTCTTTGCTCTACCTTATCATTTTGCGGGGCTTTCGTGAACGTTGCCTTCAAATAGAGCTCGCTAATTAGTTTATACTCGTGCACATACTACTACGGCGAGCTTGGCTAGCAAGAAACGTCCTAAGGGGAACGTATTTTGTCGCGTGTAGTGGCACTATTAGCGAAATTTCGATCTACATAAATTCTAATGTAAAAAACGTGACTCATGAACAATGATGTCTATCGATCAAAGCCCTAATTAGTTTCCCCTATCTACCAGTTTGATTTTTATTTTTATAATTTCAACATCATTTCAATTCAAATTCGTATAATAGTACACAAAACATATGAGTATTTAAAATATATATATATATATATTTTATATATTATATATATATATATATATATATATATATATATATATATATATAGAGAGAGAGAGAGAGAGAGAGAGAAGAAGCTTAAGCTTTAAGTCAATCTAATGAGACACTTGAAACTTTCGAGAGACAATAATTTTTTCATAACTCGATGATAATTTATTTAAAAAAAAAAATACTAATGATGATAGATCGAAGTTGAAGGTCAACACATTATCAATATAATTAATCTTGCGTGTGCATAAAACTGTACCTTTTAGATCAAAAAGCTCAAATATACCAACGTGTACAAACGCATAGCTGTACGTTTATATGTCGTTACTTCAAAACGTAAAAATGTAAGAGCTGCGTGTGTATATGTTACGTCAAATTTTAATTTTATTATTATTTTCAATTCAAATATTACGTTTATTATAAGTATATATATCTATAATGATATATTAAGTAATATATAAATAAAATATCGCCGAAGAAATTTTTATAAAATCAAATTAATACAGATCGTATAGAACTTTTAACGAAGTAAATTTAATTTTCATTATCATATAATAACTTTATTAGATATGAAAGTTGATAGATCGTAATTTAAAAAAAAAAGGTATAACAAAACGTTTATGTTATAATTAATTTCACGAATGCAACAAACCGTCCATATTAACTTAACGATAGATAATTTTAATTAAATAATATCAATTACATAGTGTTAATTATATATATATATATATATACGTTCATTGAATTATATCAGTAAGAAACATTATCGCATAAATAATATTTCGTGAAGCGTATAGGCATCGTGAAAGATGTTTATCGAACGTGATACGTACCATCATAATTAATATCGACGAAGTTAATAACAAATGACTTGAAAGGCGAAGCAATTTGTATGAGGCTCGGCTCACGAAAGATAGCGAACGCTGATATTAATTTTCCAGATAACGCGTCTTCCATGGTTAACAACGTACCATAAATCTGGCCAAGGTGAATCTAGGTACGTTATACGTTACTTTCGAATCCTCCTCGTTGATCACCATGATATTCAACGCTTAACTATTGTCTTTCAGCTTTTCAAATGATTCCAACATTTTCCATGTTGTTATATTAATATCATGTATTTGTTTATATACGTATTTATTTATTTTATTGGTCGTCTTATTAATTTGATTACAAAAACCATTTTACTATATTACTTAATAATCTTACCTTTTTTCACAAATCTCATAGATTTATTAAATTATATTACAGATCAATCCCTATGAAACTTCGTCATTATCTTATAAAAGTAACTTTATTATAATTGTTATTAGAAATCTTAAAATAATTGTTCGAATTTTAGATCGAATTAGATCAACCGCAATCACTTTGCAAAGCGTAATTTCTTTAGAAAAAAAAACAAAAAATAATAATATCAATAATAAAAAGAGAAGAAAAGAATCGTCTTCGTTAAAAATCAATCGATATAATGCGTAAAAGATATATTGCACGAATTAATTGAAATCGTCGGATCAAGATAAAAAAATTTTAAATAAAATATATATATATATATATATATATATATATATAAATATCGTATATGTAATATATAAATATCGGGATATTATATTTTATCGTATTATAAATAAATCAAAAAAATAATAATTGTGAAATATTCGAAGATACGATGAGACGAAACGATCTCAACATAATAATTACTTTGATCTACGGATCCGGCTTAACTTAGAAAAATAGACAGACTCCTCCTATTGGCAGGGTCAAATCGAAAGTACAGGGAATATAGGAGGGTAACTAATAGCAGAGGGAAGAAGATAGTGGTACGAGTTTGCCGTTAGATGAAACACGACTAGGTTTGCCCGATCGTTCCTGAGATTCGTGCTTCTCTCTAGTCAAGGACTAGGAAACTACAGTGAGAGAGAGAGAGAGAGAGAGAGAGAGAGAGAGAGAGAGAGAGAGAGAGAGAGAGAGAGAGAGTAGAAGTATGAACGGCAGCTCTATGGGATAGGCAGAGAGAAGGAGGGTTTGAGTCTCTGCCAGAGGGGAGGGTTAGAGGATACGCTATTACGTCTTAATACTCTGACCGTGCCAACGGGAGGCCATACCAACGCGTCGTAACTTCCCTAAAGCGTGCCAGAACTAGACAGATGCCTTATTAATAACCCTCGAACCAATTCCACGTCGATGGACATCGCCCAATACAGTGAAGTAGAAGGTACTTCTTATCCATATCTATCCCTTTTTACGACTACTTTTAGGAACGTTAACATTCTAGACTAGCTAAGATAAGTTCCATGTTCCTGGGCGAATAGTTGTTACGTGAAATTCGTATTCGTTCGATCTAAGAATTAATGGACATGTACATACATTTATCTATTCCATATATGTATGTATGCATGCATGTATGTATGTATGTACGTACGTATATCTCTAAGTATTTAATATCGAGTCACTCTCTATACGGAGTACGGGAATATATCGATGAATTTATTGATCGATTTGGTTCGATGCTCATTTTATATGTTTTTTTATCTGTATTTCATTGAATCAATATCAACGTTAGAACGAAATTGGATTTATCGATCGATTTAATTTCATTTTTGACGAATCTAACCGTGTTAATAGTTTATTTGTTATATACGAAATAACAAACAAAGAGAGAGACAGAGAGAGAGAGAGAGAGATAGAGAGAGAGAGAGAGGGAGAGAAAGAGCGATGGTTTTGAATGATGAGGAAGAACATATTTGTAATACGATGTTGCACCTAAGAGGATCAAAAATAACAAGAAAGTAATGAAGAAAGTTGTTCGCTTAATGATCTTATTTTCGTTACATAAGAGCTCATATTTTGTAACTACGCGTTACCATTATAAGATCTTCAATGAATTCCTATCTGTTATAGGGGTATGCGGGTATATATACGTGGTTTTAAGTCTACTAAAGTAACTATTCACGAGTTCGACGTGTAAAGTTCGTCGGTTTCATTCGTAACCGTTAAATTTATCTTCTCGCGATGCAGTAATCGCGTAATGAATGGTTCTAAGCTCCAACGCGAGCGGTTAAATCAATATTCAAACGGTACCACGTTTAATCATACCTAAGAATATTACTTGCTCGTTCGGGATGCAAATACTACTCGGCGCCGGAATTATCGACGAATAGTCCCGTGAATGTCGACGAGCATTGCTTACCGTAGGTATTAACTTACACATACATACATACATATATATATATATATATATATATATATATATATATATGTATGTATGTATAATAGGTCTGAGAAAAATATATACGATGTAATAATGTGCATTAATGTGCAAATTAATCGATTTAGATTTAACGTAAATGATTATTTTTTATTTGCGTGTTGGTATCATATTTCTATGCGACTTGTTGATTTTAAAAAATCAGCATTAATTAAATTATACGCGTATAATAAAAGGTATATGATAAATACATTCATTTAATGCAAATTAACCTATGTATGATATATCTGAACCAAAAAACAAATGTACGATATAATAACGTGCACGTAAATAAATGTGTTCCGTACATAAATGATTATTTTTCATTTATTATATAATATTCCTATTAAGCATTCGTATAAAATTTGTTGGTAAATAAATGAGTAATGGCGTAGGGACAAATGCGTTTTGTATAAATGAGATATAAAAAGATAAAAGAATAAACATAATAAATAAACATATTCGTTAATATAAACGAATGCAGTATACGAAATTGAAGTAAATTAATGAAACGAGTATAGACGTTCTTTTCTCTCTCTCTCTCTCCCTCTTTCTCTCTCTTTATTTATTTATTTCATATATAAAATCATATATAAAATATTAAATATTTTCATATATAAAATCATTTATAAAAAAATATTTATAATTATTGCTTCTGATGATAACGATGAACGACGAAAAATAATCGACGATACATTCGTTATACTCAACTTACGGGTTGCATGGAATATATTGATTTTAGCGCTCTATCATTGATTGAGAGATAAACGTAACCTGCGGCAGTGTCTGTTAATTAAAACGTATGTATGTACTTGAACCTATTGTAAAATTAGTACTCTTATAGGTTTCGATAGGTTTTATCGCTTAAGAACGGATCGGTAATCCACTCGGCCATGCGTAACATGCTTTATACTGACGTTACGTATTCTACTCGTTAATGAAAGATTAGCTTGCGTATATCAATGACTCCCTACGTATGTGTGATCCTAAAGAGAAAGAGATAGATAGTGATAGTGACAGAGAGAGAGAGAGAGAGAGTGACAATGGTTTGGTCTTGTTTAACGAGATTGTCACCACGAATGGTACAAGAGAGAAGAGAGATGGGACAGGGGTAGGATAGGGCGAAGAGAAAAGGAGGGAGGGAGGGAGTGAGTGAGGGAAGGAGGAGCCCCTCACAACACGCACTTCTCAATAAAGGGAGGAAACGCTTGTGCTCTCTAATTAAACGTTACACCGGTTAGACCTTCAATTATGCTCTAATTGGATCACCTCGATTGGCCCGATTTCCTACGAATTTCGTCATGTCCGAATACCACGTTCATCTCTTTCTCTCCCCCCTCTCTCTCTCTTTCTCCTTCTCTCTCTCTCTTTCTCTCTCTCACTTTCTACTCTGTCCGTTTGTTCTAATACTCTTATCGTTTTGATAAACGAGAGTTGAATCGTACCCGAAGGAAATTCGTTGATTAGAAAAAGTTCGTCGAGTGATGATAACGGCCACTCTTGAAATCTTCTCCTTACTTTCTTTTTTTTTTTCTTTTTTTTCTTTATCTACCCGACAGGGATATTATCGATAACGACATTCGCCGCGAAAGATATATATATATATATATGTGTGTGTGTGTGTATATATATATATATATGTATGTATGTATGTATGTATGTATGTATGTATGTATGTATGTATGTATGTATGTATGCATGTATATAAGAGGGGACGTTAATCGATTCAAATTAATACGAACTATTTTCTTTTTATTTTTTGTTCTTTCTTTCCTCTTTCGTTTTTTTTTTTTTTTGGTTATTATACCGCCATCCATATCGATGGTCCGAGGACTTTCGATATTTGAACCTCAAATAAAAAATACAAAAAAATGCAAAGAAAAATAAAAGATAAAAAAGAAAAAGAAATTGTCCCGATCAGTATTCGTTCATTATCGTACGTTCGAGTGCCATATTTTAAGAGTCCAGTTGTAAATTGAATGGAAGCTCGTAAATTGATGCTTTCCAAATTGGATGCCGAACGTAAAACTTCCGTAATGAAACTTTAGATTGCGAGTGGATCCAACGAATGGATGGGTAAAAGAGAAAGAGGGAGAGAGAGAGAGACAGAGAGAGAGAGAGAGAGAGAGAGAGGGAGAGAGTAAGAGAGTAGGGAAAGAGGATGGGAGGGATGAGGTACGGAGGAGTTGGTGGAAATCGTTGAGCATGAAACGAAAGCTACTACTACTCGTTGTTCTGCCTGCCTTCCAGATAAAAGATGAAACCTTTGGATTCGTCGTTCTGTGGTATTCAGAAAATTTTGTCTCGATATTCTACCAAGATGGAGATAATGCGGAGTTATTGAAGTCACGACGCAACCATTTCGATTTTATTATCGAACGGTTTAATTGTCTGCCATTTTGTAATGAAAAGAGAAAGGAGGGAAGGTAATGGAAGAAAGAAAAGTGTATGATCATTCACGAGAATTATCCTCCTCGCGTTTATTTTAATTATTTATTACACATCGTTACATTCCAATACATTCCAATACATTCCTATACATTCATACGGGTTTTTCACTTTTGATTGGCAACGATTAATTCTGACAGATCGTTTGTTTGTTTTTCTTTTTTTTTTTTATTTCATTTTTTATTTTTGTTTTTTTTTTGTTTAATTAACGCGACCATTAATTATTTCAATTATCTCGTTTAGTCAGTTAGTTCTAGCGTGTGAGTAACAGCTGCGCCCTCGGACAAATTGACATGTACAACATTGCAAATTTTCTTTCACGAGTTATTTAATAATAATGATCGTCGAATGAAATTGATTGTTTTTTCCGCGCGCGCTTGTGTTCTTTCTCTGTTCCTTATTTTTTAATTAACACGACTACTTCAATTGTGTCTATTTTCGTTTAGTTAGTTCTAACGCTTGAAACGTCGACGTTGAAATAAATCGATATATGCGATATAGTTAACATCGTACGTTTTCCCTTATGGTTTTATTTGATAACAATAATCGTCAAATGGATCGATCGTTCTCGTGTTTTTCTTTTGCCTTTTTCCCCTTCTCAATTAATATAAATATTAATTATATTTAATATTCTATATTTAGATGATTCCAAATCTGTGAAATGGTTACGTCGAATATCTAAGTAGACACACATATATACCAAATTTTACCCTTCGTAATTTATTTAGAAATGTTTAATGATCGTTGGTTCAAAATGAAAAAATCAATATTCTACATCTTCCATTAATTTCTAAGAGATCGTTCGTACTCAAGGATCTAAACGTTACATGGCCGTATAACGTCTGTCTTTTCGCATAAAGCATTAGATTGTTGGCTGTCCCGTCTTTGTGGTAAAAGCGAGCAATACAATTCTCAGTTTGGATGAACATACCCCGTTCTACGAACTTCCGAGTTGGTTTCGAGTCGTCTATCTACATTCTAGAGCACGAATAAGTTCGGATAAATGCGAGGATTGTGTAGTCTAGCTTTGTAATACGAAGGTCCTTAAACAAGTAGTGCTAACATGATACTCTCTATCTCTTCTCTCTCTCTCTCTCTCTCTCTCTCTCTCTCTATATATATATATATATATATATATATATACACATACACATATACATATATATACATATGTGTACGTACACACACACACACACACACACACACACATATATATCTTATTCACTCACTGACTTTGGTTTCTGTTTATCCTACCTGAAAGCTTTCGTTCTCTATGAACATTTCCTTAGTACATATATATATATATATATATATATATATATATATATATGCGTGTATATGAATGAGCATGGTTGTTATTAGTGTTCCTTCGAATTACTTCTAACATGGCATTTACCTGTTTAGAGAACGAAAAAACGTGTGAAGAAGTAAGCATACCTATATATAGTAATATCTCTCTGTTTCTATATGTTAGAAATATTTGAAGTATTTAATAATATTTTCTTTATTTCATTGCGTATCAGGATAATGTTCGTTATTTAAGATCGTTTGAAATAATAAAGTTTTTTGTCCAATAATTTTTGCGATAATCTTAAATATATGCGATAGCATTGAAAAAGGTAATTCTTTGAATTATTATGATTTTTAACATATATCTTGTTTATGTATTTAATTCTCTATAATGTAAATTTGAAGACACACACACACAATACAAGTTTTTTTGATTTTGTCGACTAAAGTCTTTTAATTGTTAATTCATATAACGCGTTTGCTTAATAAAAATTGTCCTTACTATAATACAGTTTGTTGCACTTTTATAAATAATATTATAATCTTTTCATATTGAGCATATAATTTTCTTTTTTTTTTTTTTTACGAACACGACGAAAAATAATCGTTTCTAGAGAAATAGGATTGTTTAGAACAATTATTAACTTTAGCAATAAATAATCCATCGTACTGTTCTACATAATTCCTATCTGATATTTTTCGACACTTGTTATATCATTTTGTGATAAACAAATTTCTGTAATAAAACTATTTCCCGAGTTCTGCGCGAAATATATACGTATGTATATGTACGTACGTAATGTCGTATTTCGACACATAGATATACTTTATCGATTCAATTAAAACCCATTCAGTATACTCAATTTCTCATTATTATATAATACACACACACACACACACACACAATGATTTGTGAAACATAACACACAACTGGATGTAATATGGATGAAGAGTTACGACGATAAATGCTTTGTGATAATAATACTGATAATATCTACAATTTTTATTACGCCTAACATATCGATTTCCATTAGGAATAACATAAAAAATAAAAAATTCCTATGACCTCCGTCGTATTTTGAGGACAATATTAAATTCATCCATTGTAACCTAGGGACATTTATTCGTTACGTTTCTTTCCAAAATTGATAATGTCAACGGATATTGTCAACCATATTTAAAAAAAAAAAAAAAAAATACACCCTTTACAGAAAACACATTATTTCTGTTTCAATAACGATCGAGACGAGTGGGTGGGTAGACGAAAGAAAAATCCACAGAAATAAAAAAAAAAAAATACAAAGATAAAAAATGAAAGGAAAGAAGAAGAAGAAGAAGAAGAAAGAAAGAAAGAAAAAAACGTTGATTCTAATTACTTAGTCGAATTGTAATTTCTATTGATATCAAAGAAACGTTATCAAGTGTTGGCAAGTTCCTTTCACCTTCTCGACGCGATAATTGAAAGGGTCGAAGAGAGTGAAAATCGTCGATGGGGGTGGGTGGTAGTATTTCGTCGACGGGTTCGCTCGCGCGACGCGTTTCCCGCGAGAACGTGCCTCCTCTCTCGGCAGACATCGTTGGGGGGTTGTGGGATGAAAAGAGATTGAAATCGAGAGGGCGGAACGAATCCCCGAGGGTCGATCTCTTCTTCCTCTGTGCATGAACTAAACGAAAACCTACGTCCTCGTCAGACAACATTTAGATTGCACCTATGTACCTACCTAACACGCTCCGATTCCCAAATAGAAACTATTTCGTTCTTACGAGAATAGCCGTCGGAAATGATTCTCCTATTCCTCATTCAATTGTATCCCCGGTTAATAAGAGCTTAGAATAGTTAAGAACATTTCTTATTCCTTTTTCTTTTTTCTTTTTTGTTTAATTTGTCATTTACAATAAATTTTAGCGTTTAATGTTGATTCGTGTTGTTCAGTTATTTTGTATTTCTTTTTTCTCTTTTTGTTAATCAGTTTCACGTCTTTAGTTAACGTCTTTTTCATGCATCATTAACGTATTCGTCATTAACATATTTAATATTCGCGATTAATCGTTTCTGTTGATCAGAACGAAATTGTTAACGATATATCAATTGGTTCCGAAATTAGTTAACAAAATTATTTTCAACCGCGATTAAGAATTAATTTTACCATGAGATGTTAATTCGTTGATTAATCATTTCTGTTAATCAACGCCAAAGAATTAACAACATATTTTTCGTTCGTCGGTTACAATAAATTTTATTGTTGAATATTGATTCGTCGATTGATCGTTTTTGTTTTATCAGAACAAAGTTAATTAACGAAACATTTTTCATTCATCACTTACAATAAATTTTAACGTTAAAGATTGATTCGTCGATTGATCGTTTTTGTTTTATCAGAACAAAGTTAATTAACAGAATATTTTTTATTTGTAATTTAATCGTTAGCATTTGAAGTTAATTCACATGCATGCTACTTATCCGTCATTTACAGTAACGTATTACATCGTACGTAAGAAATTTTTATATTAATTCGAAATATCTAACAACATTTTCTTGTTTTTTATGCGTCATTTATAGCAAGATATATTGTGATAAGATATTAAATAATATTTCTAAATGTCCTATAGCATGAATTGCAACACGCAATTTTGTTACAAAATTATAATTATTACTTCTTTATTTTATTACATATAATTATTATTATGTCTGACGAAAATTCAATATGCATATCTACATATTATTTAAGATAACTGATACACGATTATTATGTTAGCAAGAGAGATTACTATCCTTCTATTCTTGCTCTCAAAATAACAATATATCTCATAAAATGTCAAAAATATCTCAAAATATGTTGTTATGTTTCAAAATAATAGTAATTTTTAAATAATATATTATATATATATATATATATATATATATATATATATACACATATATTATATTAGCAATAAAACAAAACTTAAATATTCATAAGAATAAGTATTATCTACATTTTTCTGAACTCAATATTAATATATTTATCTTATCGAAAAAAGAAAGAAAGAAATAAAGAAAAAAAAAAAGAAAGTAATAGAAAATTTCTCCGGAGAATACTGTCTATTGCGATTAAAAAATTTTCAAACGTTCGATCGTTGTTCCCTCCTTCTCTTCCCCCCTCCCACTCCATCCTTCATCACAGACGTTTAAAATTATCGTCGAGCTTACGACATCTTCCTACTTACAATTTCACAGTTTCCTCGAGGATATCGTAACATTTCGCTGTCGTATGAAATAAAAAAAAAAAAGAAAACGAAAGAAAGAGAGAGAGAGAGAGAGAGAGAGAGAGAGAGAGAGAAAATAAAGAAAGATTACAAAAAAAAGAAATATATACGATTCATAATATACGAATGGAGGCGTTGAAAGAGATCGTTCGATCGGTGTCTTTATTCGTGGAGAAACGATAAAGGAAATCCTTCGCGGAAGGAGGACATAGAAAACAGTTTGAGGATGAAACGGGAGAGGAAAGAAAGAAGTAGATATATATATATATATATATATATATATATATATATATATATGGAAAGAGTGAGAGGAGTGGAGTGGAATGGAGAGAGGGGATGAAGGAAACAGCCGGTACTATAAAAAAGTTATGGCACGAGTATGGATATGGCGTGAGGTATACCTTGGGAGCCTGCCTCTTTTACGTTTCGCACACGTTTTCTCCGATTTCAAACGTTCTTATAATAGAGAAGAGGGGGAAAAAAAGTAAAAGGGAGATGGAAGGTAAGAAGAAATAATATAAAAACGTCAAGGACTCTTCGTCAGTTTAGATGATGGTTGTACGATATTACTTCGATAATAAAAATAAAAGAAAATATAAAAGAGAAAGAAAGGAGGGATGAAGAAAATTGTCGAGCCAGATTAGATTGTAAAGTCGACAAGTGTATATATATATATATTATAGTTTATATTTTATCTACACGTATATATTACATCTGCATGATTATGAAAAAGTGTATATATATATATATATATATATATATATATATATATATATATATATATATTTGTATTAATACAGATACATTAGAATTTATTCGATTTATACATCGAATTTAGACGACGTTTTCAATTTTTTATTGTCTTCGTTTCTTTTTTTCAAACGTAATTACGATTATGTCGTTCAATTATTCTTCATTTTTTACTGTCACACTTTATAACAGAATATTATAAAGATATTCGTGAGAAATACTTCAAAAAATTAATGATAGATGAAAATATTGTACAAAAATTAAATGTGTATTCTGAATTCATTTATTAATTAATTCATCAAATATTTTATTTTTCTCTGTCCCTCTTAATTTACATTTATATATTAATGTATAAAACATTCTTTAAATCTATATATAAAGTATAAATATATAAATATATAAATTTTACAGAACAGTATAAAATTTTTAATATTTATATAAAAGAAGGAAATTAATATAATTTATATATATATGAGTTTGTGTGTGTGTGTAAAATTTTAAAATTGAAATAAATTAAAAATCTAATACGAATATTTTCCAAATATTCGAATGTCGCATTAATGCAATGCTAATAACATTCGTACGAAACGAGACGTCGTTGATACGTGAAAGAAAAAAAGAAAAATAAAGAAAATAAAAGAAACTCTCGGCAAACGCAAACAAACGGAAAAACAAAAATTCGATCGACGAAAAACTCGTTGAATAATTTTTACTAATATACGAATAATCGAGAGCGAAGAGAAAGGATACTACGGTATGGTACCATGAGTAAGATATTGTAAGATAGTAGAAAAATATTCTATGGACGTTACTTTCATCTCGGTGAAACTGGCGTGAGTGGTAGCAATTTTGAAGAATTCCACGTTATCTATCGTATGGGCTCCTTCGTACGTGAAAGGTAAAAAGGGATAAAAGGATGTGGATGAAAAGGGAAAACTAGAGAGGTCAGATTTAGACGAAGACGAAGACGAAGACGAAAGAGCAGCAGCAGAATCCTGAGGAAGCAAAAGTAAAAGGAAAATACGAAGAAGACGAAGAGAAGCTTGCGAGATCGTTGATTTATGCGACCGATAAGAAGATGTGCGGAACGGTATCCTTGCGCAGTTCGTGTCATCTATCTTCGTTGTTCGCAGGGGGACGACCAAACTGAGAGAGAGAGAGAGAGAGAGAGAGAGAGAGAGAGAGAGAGAGAGAGAGAAATAGAGATAGATAGATAGATAGATAGAGAGAGAGGGAGAGAGAGAGAGAAGCTGGCCGGAAGTTCGGCCATGCTCAAGAATTTCCCGTGGGATATTTCGTAATTTAACGGGTGAAAGGGTGACTTTTGAAATTTGACCGTACGTGCAACGTACAAACTTTTTATTTTTCACCCATTCATTTTTCTTCTCGTTCTATTAATTATTTATTTGTATGTTTTCATTTATCTACTTCTTTTCTTCTTTTCTTTAATTTCTTTTTTTTCTTCCTCTTTTTTTTTTTTTTTTTTTACGAACACAATCGTGAAGAGTTTTTCATATGGGGATCATCATGTCGAGAGTAACATGTGCCGCACAGCTATAAGAATTGTTTCTTTTTTGTTAACGCTGCTAAGAGAACGTTTGATGTTTAATGTTATCTCATTATCGTAAAAAGAGGTAACGTAGCTATAACATCTTTTTTAAATTCACTTTGAGGTTCTAAAGAAATCGTAATGTGTTTTAAATGTGTCTTTTTCCTTTTTTCTCTTTCTTTCTTCTTTATAATAGCAACAAAAATTTTTGTTGTAGCGATTATCTTTTATTTTTCATTTCCTTTTCGTTCTACTTTTCTTTTTTCTGTTTTTTTTTTCTTTTTTTTTTTTTTAATAGAGCTGCTAAGAGAATGTTTAGTTTTTATCGTTATTTTTGTTATTTCATTAAAAAGTAAAAAGAAATATAGCCTTGTTATAACATGTTTTGTAATGCTTCGTGATGTTTCAGAGGTATCGTTACGTTTTTTAAGTCTGCGTAAATTTCTTCTCTTTTCTTGGCAAAAAATTTGTTTAATCATAACAACGATCACCTTTCATCCTTTATTTTCTTTTTTTTTTTTACATCTTTCTGCTTCTACTTTTACATCTTTTAAGATAAGATTACATGGTTTATCTCATACGATCGATATAAAAAAAGTGAGTTATGGGAAACTGTTAGGCGGAAGGAATTTCTGTAACTTTTATTTAAAAATAAGAAAAGGAAATTTTGTTCCCTAGAATCATTGATGCGATTGATGGGACTCTAATAAATTAATTAATTGAAAGTTTATTAGGTCTAACGGTACGAATATTATCGCGATAAGTTGTAACAGATCTTCTATTTCAACAATATTTATATATATTCTTAAATAGTATGTATTTCATGGTGATAATAGTTAAAATTTTTCGCTTTACTATCTATTACAAATCGCGTTTGAACGTATGACGATACGTCGTGGGCGGTCTTTTGTACTTTGTTTTGAGTTTTCTTTCATTTCATGCTTTGTCTGTTCGCCCTGTACCGAAAATCAAAGAAAAATTGTTGATTATCGCGATCGTCAATAGCAGTAAATTTGTTCTAAATCAAAATTTGAGAACGGGATGACAGAAGAGATGATTATCAAAAGGAACCGAGAATACGGAATTTTATTGTTTTCAATATTTTCTTTTTATTTTAATTTTATAATTTTTTTTCTATACCTTGTATACGTGATAAAAATAAAATTGTCCATAATATATATATATATATATATATATAGAGAGAGAGAGAGAGAGGTAGAGACAATGTTAGAAATTATGTACAAACAATGATGGGTCTAGGGGTTTCTAAATGATTTTAAAAAATCAATTACTCTTATTCGAGACTTTTTAGGTAAATTTATTTTTTATAATTTTCCTCTTTTCTTTCTTTTTTTTCTTTTTTTCTATTTCTTTCTTTCTGCAGAATTTAAAACGACAAACCTAGGCAATTTTTACTTATGCTGTATATACAAACACACACACACGCGCGCGCGCACACACACACACGTACATATGTATACTGTACCTTAATATATACAAAAAAAAAGAGAAAAGAGAAGGATAGTCGTCATTAGTACAGCAGCCTTTTATACCACGAGTAAGGTGGTAATTCATCGTCCGGGAGATCTTTCTTTCTTCCTTAAAAAAAGAAAAAAAAAAAAAAAGAAAAAATGAAAATGAAAAAAAAAGGAAGAAAGAAAAAGAAAAGAGAGGAAAGAAGAAAAGAAACACGGAGGGACAGACAAGGTTTTTTCGTGACTTCCAGAAAATAAAAACCGTGGCTCGTGCTATTGCCAAGCATTTACTCTGCCGGTGGCAGAAAAGGGTAAAGGTTAAAATGGGTTTTCAAAATTCTCTTCTTTCAATAAACCTTCACGCTTCATTCGTCAAGTAGCTACGGTTGCAACTCGAAATTGAAACTTTTCATTTGTCGCTTGTTTCAAATTACTCTACATCAGACTCTCTAAGGAAATTTAATTAAAGGGCCACGCGTCCGGTGAGTGAAAGCATTTCAAGGATGAGGCAGGTGGAACCAGAGGCGGTGGAGTAAGAGGACGAGGAGGAGGAAGAGAAGGAGAAAAAAGTGGATGAGGAGGATGAGGAGGAAAAGGATGAAAGGTACTTACTTCGTTAATGACGGCTTTCCTTTAGAAAGATTCTTCACTTAGTTACGCGAAAGTGGAGAACGGCCGTTTCTCATTTCGTTTACAACCCCATCCTACCCTACCCCACCTCACCTCACCTCACCTCATCCCACTCAACCTCACCCAGTCCCTTCTCATCCCACCACAACCACACCCACCCGCTCCGCACCTCGTACCCTGTATCCTCCCCTCTCTCCCTTTCTTTCTCTCCCACTCTCTTCCTCTCTCTCTCTCTCTCTCTCTCTCTCTCTCTCTCTCTCTTCATCCTCGCTATTTCCCCTATCTCAAGATTTTTGTACGTTGAACAAACGTGAATGAATGATTCTATGCAAATCGTAACACTGATTCTTGAATGCGATGAGCTTTTTACGAAATTATGGTTTCTATTCGCGATTGTTTCACAGAAAATTGAAATCATTGTTCATTCTTTCGCATTTTTCTCCCTTCACTTTTCTATTTAATTATTTTTTGTTCCGTTTCCTTTCTTTTTGTTTTTGTTTATTAAATCGTTCGCAGGCTGCGTTATATTTCTCTCTCTCTCTCTCTCTCTCTCTCTCTCTCTCCCTCTTTCATTTTTTTAAAGATATAAACGATTCCATTTCCGTCTTCCAGTTTCGTTACTTTTTTTTTATTCGGAGTAATAATCGATCAGTTTTGAGAATTATTTCGAAGAAACAGCTGACTTAGGGTATTATCATGCGAACGATTTGTTCTTTTTTTCTTTGGGATTTAAATTTTGAATATATATATATATTTGAAACTTTGACATTTATTTTATTCGTAATTTAAGAATGTAGGATTCAATCGATTTTTTATAACGATAAGTCAAATTTGTTATCTTGTAACATCCTACAATCCAATGTTTTGTTTGTGCCGAAACGAAATTTAATATAATATGAAATTTATAATATAGCATATACCAAATCCTTAATACCTTCTGATTAAAAATGATTTAACTTCATTGTTCCTTGTTTACATGGTATTTCTGTTGATTCGATGTTTATTGAAAAAGAACTACGTTGTAGAAATGATTTAACTCGATTAAAATTTCTTTTAGAATTAAAATCAGGAATATTTCATATTTTTGAAACTTTAAATTTCATTAAATTTTAATTCGATACATTTGAAATGATAATTAATATAAGTACTTAATTACGCTACATAAAGTATAACTCATATTTCGAAAACATTAAACATGGAACATGATTTACCTTTATTTTATAGAGTATTGAAATAATGGACTAAAATTAAAAGAATACACACACACACACACACACACATGTATGTGTATATATATATATATATATATATGTGTGTGTATGTATGTGCGAATGCGTAAATATATATTGATATATGTATATATGTGAATATATTGAAAAGTTGTAAATTGAAATTGTTTTGTTAGAACTGGTAATGGAATTATTAAAGCTTTTCTCTCAATCGTCAGCTGGTTTTATCGATCGACGTATGTATTGTGCTTAGTGCCGTTAATTTCAAAGTACATACATACACCAATACTTTTCGTTATACGACGTATCGGGTAACGTACGTACGTACGTTTCACGTGTGATTTCGATTTAGCGCCGTCGAACAAACTTTTAATAAATCGCCCCTGAAGTCGTGTTGCCTGATATTTTTCTTTTCCTTTTCTCTTTCTCTTTCTCTTTCTCTTCTTCATTTTCTTCCATTCATTTTTCTTTTCTTTTTTTTTTCTTTCATTTATTTTTCCTTTCCTCGCATCTCGTAAATCATGCAATTACGCGAACAGTTTGAAACTTTCCGATTGTGATTGATATCGTCGAATTTACGCGCGAACGTAAGGAGGTTCCTCCAAATGAAAGGAGCCAAATTTATACTTACGAAAGTAAAAATGTTATTTCATAAAATTGAAAAGAAATTTTTTTTTCCTCCCCCACCCCCCTCTCTCGTTTTAATCAATAAATATTCGATTTTAGATTTTGACGAGTATGAAGAAGTAACATGTAAGTTTATAAAAAATGAAGTTTATGTGGAAGAAGAGAAAGGCATAATTTAACTTTTGAATAATCTAATATTTTTTTCGTGTCTTTAAAAAATATTTGTAGTATTACTTAAAACTGATATGATGATATAAAAATAATATTAGTTTAATAAATAGATACAATTAAATTTAAAAAATGTCTACATATTTTTATGTATAAAATATAAAATAAAAAATTTTCATATATATATATATATATATATATAGCATTATTATATTAGTATGCAAATGCATATTAGTATACAATTATTAACGTATTATTTATTAAAATAAAATAATGTTCCATATTATATTATATATATGCTATACTATATGTTGTACTTAAAGAAATATTTTAAATTTCGGAAATTAAGTAACAATTTTTATGCCGATGAAATAAAATAAAACTTTCAAGTGAAGAAAGAAAAAAAAAGAAAATCTTAAAATTCAAAACTCATATAAATAATATTTCTATAAATATCTTTGACATTCCACATAATTTTGTTATAATCAAATTCTGATAAATATCGAATATTAAATTGGATTAATCTCTTACAATTTTAATTACATGTGTGTGTGTGTGTGTGTATAGTGTGCGTGCGTGCGCGCGCGCGCGTTTGTGTCTTACATAAAGTTTTCGATTTCAACAGCACTAAATTTATATTCTAAGTCACAACATTATTCCATTTGAATCGGTAAGACGGCCATTGTGATTCGTAAATACAGTATCGCAAAAGTACGAGATTAGACTTTCATTCGTCTTTAAATCAACGGCAGGTTGTCGGAAAGCGTGTAGTTGACAGCCAAGTATAGTTTGCAAAGCAAGCAGAGCCGAACTCGTCGTTTCTTCTCTTCTTTTTTTTCCCCTTTCCTTCTTCATTTTTCTCTTATTCTCTTATTCTCTTATTCCGTTCTCCATTCTCCATTCCCTTCACCCCGTTCACTGACTCACTCACTCACTCAAATTCCCTCTCCAACCATCGTACACCACCCGAACACCTCCCACAACCACCCAAACTAACCCAACTCCCAATGGAACCTATTTTTACGTCTCGTTTTCCAGGACATGGCGTGAACGGCTTCTCGGCTACGCCCGGTTTGAAAATTTTCCTTCTTTCTTTTTACTCGAAAGGAGAGCCAGCTAGCCAGCCAGCCATCTCGTACTCGGCGAACGAAAACGTGACTCTCGTTCTTTCTCTCGGCCTTCCTTCTACCTTTTCGTCGTTAGGATGGGAGTACTTATTCCGAAGGGTTACTTTGCCCCTGTCAGAAACAGCACCCTTTGGACGTTCGCCGAAATCGATTTCTCTTTTTACGACTTATTCTGAATATTCTATCTTTTTTTTTTTTCTTTTCTTTTTACTTTTCCTTTTTCTTCTTTCCTTTTCCTATTCTTTTTCTTTTTCTTTTTCTTTTTCTTTTTCTTTCTCACCTCTTTACTTTTCCATCAACAAGTGGATATTGCCCGGAGAAAATTGTTTCCTCCTTTTTTTCTTTCTTCCTTTAAAATACTCGAAGCATTGTAGATTTTAACTATATAGTAACATGTACGATATTTATAATGTGATATATCATGTACAATATCATCGTTATTACTGTATACTTTCTAACGAAACAAAATTATTACAGTAAGTATTATATATGCTTTGTTATACAGTCATTTGTTATATTATAGTAAGATCTAATATGTGTGTGTGTGTGTGTGTGCGTCATAATTTCTAATAATCCCAGACATTTAGAATAATTTTTGAAAAAGGAGAAAAGATAAACATATTGTGAGATAAAAAGTTGCATTTTTAAGATCGTTGAACAGTGATCCATTGTTCAACGCACGATAAATTAAAATCAATTATTTATCAAATGTGTGTATCGAGAAATGGTTTAATAATAAATAAATGTAAATAATTGTGTTCTATTCACTGTGATAAAATATAACAAGGAATTGATCTATCCTATTGACCTTATTCAAAGCTTTTAACATTTCCCTCCATTGAATAATTCGTTACAGCGCGTAGAATGAACGAAGAAGTTTCGTATTTCGTCGAATGATATTTTTGGACATACAAAAGTTTCATAAGAAGGAGAAATGAATGGCAATTCTATGAATTGTTAACCACGTGAAATACGCTTTTTCTCGCGATCAATTCTCGAGATTAATCTCGATTGTATTTTTAAATGCGTATTTCTTTCCACTATCGAGAACAATGACGAAATTTGAAAGAAACGAACGGAGCAAAAAGAACAATAGGACCTTAATTGTTAATACTTGCAAGTGGATTATAATAAATCGATTCGTCGAACGAGAAAGAAGAAAAAGAAATAAAAGATATATCGGGTACAATCAAAAAGTTATATGTATATTAATGTACTGTAAAATATACAAATGTATTTTATAGTCTAAATCATTTTTTTTTTTTTTTAACTATTTCTAGACTCGTAATTTTTTTATTTGTAGAAGGAAAGGATTAGCTCGAAACAAAAGAAAAAATTCTATCGAAAAAGAATAATTAATTTTAAAATTCAGCTAATAAATTTAGGCTCATCCTTCATAAATAGTAATAGTAATAAAATCCATATATACACACACACACAGAGAGAGAGAGAGAGAGAGAGAGAGAGAGAGAGAGAGAGAGAGAGAGAGAGAGAGAGAGACAGACATACGCAATATAATATACTACATTTTATTTAAGATTACGTATGAATATTATAATATACTTTACATATGCATAGATAAGTATATGATACAGATGTATTAACTATAGTATAACCTAATACTTAATTATATCCGATACATATTTTGTTTTCCTTATCTTCTCTTTTTGTTATTTCTTTTTTTCTTCGCCCGAGGAAACAACAATTTTCGTTTGTCCCAAAGCCGCATTAGCCAGAATACATTTTGATTATGTAACCATTTTCATGGTAACAGTTGGAATATCGTCCTGACTCGACCAGTTTTAATATAACGCGGCACATTGATTATAATAACTGCCCGATCCAGTACCACCTGATGGTGTACCAGCCTGCTTGCAACATGACGGCCCGTACATCTACGAAATTACTCTCGAGTATTACCGAACGTTGTAGAATACCGATAAATAATGTTAAATTCACGATAAGCTTTTTTCTTTTCTCACACGTACAGAATCTCTACGAGAACGATTGCACCTGATTACTTAGAATTGAATTTGAATTATTCGTCTTAGACCCGTAAAACGTCGTTAAATGGCTTTTTTTCTTGCACGTCGAGCGATTATAAAAATTCTTTAGAGGATTGGTCTTGGATAGGAAAGTTAGGAGGGGTATGAGGGAGAGCAGCCAATACTCGTCCAAGAATAATTTACAATTATTTGTTAATGATTGTATTATTATTATTATTATTATTATTATTATTATTATATTATTATTATTATTATATTATTGAAAATAATTTTGTTTCGAATAATGATTTAATAGAATCCTTTATAACGACGTTGAAATAAATTCGAAGGTATTTAAATTGGAGAATTTAAAAAAAGAAAGCTGAAGAAAAAGGCGGTGTAAGTTCGTTCCAATAGACGCGCGTTCCCTCGTGATCGTGGAACACAACTCGTTTGTTCGTTTCAATGCGCAAACGAAACGGTGTCATCGTTATTGACACTTCAAATTTTCGTCGAACCAACGGGAAAGCTGTCAAAACGTTGCACTCAATCTCGAAAGAGTTCTATCAGATCTTCCTTCCCCGTCGAGGAATCGTTCGATACATCGAAATGTCATAAGTCGAACCCTTCCTGTTGAATTTTACCTCTGTCCCGTTTCCCTCTGATATAGACGAAACTCGACACGATATTTCAGATCAACCAAGCTATATCCTACTCCTCCCTCCTGCCCGTCTATCTCCCTTCCTCCCGCCGCCACCTCCTATTACTACTAGCCACCCCATTCCATCCCTACGTTCGGGGTTTTTCTCTTTTCTTTCGGATTTACTCGTTCGTACGATCGAGCCAACCGAAGTTATCGTACCTCGTATTATCCGCTCGAATGAGTTACCTCGATTATATCTATTTCATAGGTGAATCTATGCATGTACATATGTGTGTGGGTGTGTGTATGTTTTATGGCAAAATCGAACTAGCGTGTAAATGTATTTTAATGTTCCTTATTGAACTCCTTCGATTTTCTCTCTCTCTCTCTCTCTCTCTCTCTCTCTTTTTCTCTCTTTCTCACTGATACTCACAGTCAGACGAATGGATAGATAGATAGATAGATAGACAGATATATAGATAGATAGATAGATAGATAGATAGATCGATAGATAGATAGATAGATAGAGAGAGAGAGAGAGAGAGAGAGAGAGAGAGAGAGAGAGAGACATACCCGCACGCACATTATTATCGTTCAAAGTAGGAAGTAAATTTATTCGTGTATATGTACTGTGTACGTGCCTCCATGTTTCACGTGAATTACCATACACATTATTTTACGGTCAGTGAGCATCGGCTTTTGTTACTATCGTGGTTCATAATGTTGGTTAAAGGCTAAGAGAATCGTGATTTTAGGATGAAAGAAAGTAGACGAAAGAGAGAGAGAGAGAGAGAGAGAGAGAGAGAGAGAGAGAGAATAAGGTCATGGTAATATTCTCTTTAAAATCCGCGATTTACTTGACATCGAAGACACAACTCGTTTCTCCCTAAGGCCGTATTATAAGAGGAAAATGAAAAGAAAAGAAATCGTTCTAATACCTACAAAATTGTCGTAAAGAGAGGGATATATATATATATATATATATATATATATATATATATATATATATATAGAGAGAGAGAGAGAGAGAGAGAGAACAATACTGATCCTACGGGAAGCTGTTGTTGCTTGCCAAAGTTGAAAGATCGACGAAAGAAAGTAAGAAGAGTTTTATATTTTTCATTGAGAACACTTTTAAATTGTTCTGTTAAGTCTTGCCGCACCATTTCCCTCTATTTCTCTCTATTTGTCTCTCTCTCTCTCTCTCTCTCTCTCTCTCTCTCTCTCTCTTTCTCCTGAAATTATTATATACAGAGTGAGCTATTTCAATTGAATCTTTTAAAAAACAATTTAACAAAGTATTCGAATGAAATATGAGAAATATAATTTTTGTTTGTATTATTACAACCTTTCTTTTCAAGAAGTATCGTTACCTTTTTATAATTTCAATGTTCAAACGTCGATGAATGATGGCGACGATATTTTTTTCGTTTCTTTTCTTTCATCTCTTATTCTGTTATATATATATATATATATATATATATATAAAAGACTTCGTGCATTTTTCATCGGGAACAAATACTACTTTAACGTTTCCGTCTTTCTCTTTCACTCTTTTTAAATTATTTAAATACGTAAAACGGGTTATTTAAAATGGTGAGAAAATGATTTAAGAGAGATTTGACGTTCGCAAATTAAGGCAAATGAAAATATAATAAAAGAAAACAATTATTTTCATCATATAATTAAATTTACGACATTTTGTTTGCAATTACTTATGATATATATATATATACATTAGATTAAAAATTAACGACGATAAATACGACAACGATGTTTTAATATTAAAAAAAAAAAAAAAAAGGAAAGAGAAAAAAAGAAGGAAAAGAACGATATGATGGATGATATGAAGAATAGTTCCGACGATAATATTCATCTTCTCTCGAATAGGGATTTCAAAGAGCCACCGATTCATTTTCGTGCTTTCACGTTTGAAAGATAACGTAGCACCGACGAGATGTACCAGTTTTGCGGAAGAACATCTCGAAAATTATTCTCCCTTTTCGAGAACGTCGATACGAAATTGGTGCGCAAAGTGGCGACTTAACGACTACCCTTGCGATCTCTTGCTCGGCGTTCAACTTGAAAACGAATGGAGAAAGAGAGAGAGACAGAGACAGAGACAGAGAGAGAGAGAGAGAGAGAGAGAGAGAGAGAGAGAGAGAGAGAGAGAGAGAATGATAGTAGTCAAAAGGACTCGTTTTAGCTATATCTATGTATGTATGTATGTACGTATGTACGTACGTACTTACATGGGTATGTATGTATTCGCTCGAAATTTAAATCGAGCATTAAAAGAGTGACTTTGAAATAGAGAAAGAAAGATAAACACGGATAATGAAAGAAAAGAAACGATAGATAGATAAAAGAGAGTGAGAGAGACAGACTGTCAGACGGACAGACAGAATAAAACAAACAAACAGAGAGAGAGAGAAAGAGAGATTGAATGCTAAAGAGAAAGATAGGGGTGGAGTGGTGGCGGTAAGAAAAAAGCAAAAAGAGAAAAATAGAATGAAAGAAAGAGAGAATGAAAAAAAAAGAAGAAGCAGTAAAGGGAACAAGAAGGGATGCGAGAGTTCGCAAACACGAAAAACGTTCTCAGCAGGTTCTCTGACAGCTACCTTTACTCGCCCTTGGAGTTCTCACCCCCTCCCTTCCCCCTACCCCTCTTTTTACCACATACCTACCAAAACCCATTCTCCCGTTTCCGATTCACCTTCTCTCATTGTCTTTTGAATCTCCGAAAAGCTGGAGATCTCACCGTATTCAAGCGTGAGAGCTCGTAGCTAACCACCGCAAGTATATCTCCCTTCCTCTACACGTGCACACACTTACCAACTCCCCGAGATCAAATACTTCGATTGAATTTCAGATCGCGGGCCCGAGTGCCCCGAGGCCATTTGAATACTTCGACACGAATACTTTTCCGCTCGAACTGACCTAAACCGCGGGTGCATTTGAATTTCCTATAGAATCGTGCCACGATTGGAGCTCTCTCTCTCCCTCCCTTTATTTCTCTCGTTATCTATTTCACATTCCATTCTATTTGTTTTTTCTTTCACTCCTTCCTTCTTTCCTTCTTTCCTTCACCTCCTTCCTTTTATTCTTTTCTTTTCTTTTTTTCCATGATCGATCGAGATAATGAACGTAACGTTACGTTACCCGTGTAAAAATTCTTAACGAATTCGCTAGAACGATCGAATTTTCTATTTGAATTTTCTGTTTTCTTACGTACTTGTAAATTAACAATGAGAAGAGGTACCATTATTGTGGACGGCAAGATACGGCATTACTATAAATCATAGTCCATCTATTCCATTCATAAATCGTTCATCTTCTTATCACCGACAAAGGTGTGCATTCATCCAAGATACAAGAAAGCTTTTAGGGTATATATGCATATATACACACACCTTCTTCTTCGCACAGTTCCGAACTGTGTGTTAACCATTTTACACGAAGCAATCGATACCAACGAACGTTCCCACCACTCTCTCTCTCTCTCTAACTTTCAAGATACGTTTATAAATGCAGAACGTCCGCTACTTCGACAATAACTTTCATAATAATTCATCAACGTCCTACCTAGGATTATTTATCATGTTCTATTCGTTCGTGACACGTCCATTCTTGTCGGCATCCGTGTAACTCTAATAAATCGTTCGTAAAGATAAGATCGGTATCTCTTAATATTACGTAGTTTAACAAAACGTTCACTTATAATCTCGTCCTTGTGAATACATGCGTACGTTATTTGAGTGACTCTTTTTGTTGTTCTCTTTTTCTTCTTTTTTTGTTTTTTTTCTTTTTTTTTTTTGTCTTTCAGTTTTCGCTTTCCTTCTGTCGATAGAAAAACCTCGCCTGTTTTACGCCTCTCGAAAAAGAAATCAATCCAATATTGAAAGAAGAAGCTTTCTTATACTAGTGATCTTTTATATTTTATTCTTGCGGCACGGAATACATAATTCATTGGAACTGTTGAAAAAACATTAGCTACGTACGAAATATTTTATATTATTATTCATTAATCACTTTGTTGTTTAATATTATTCAGAAAACAAAAATATATTATATATATATATATTTATTTATAAGTGTGTTTGTGTGTGTATTTTTTATTTTCGTATTAAATCATTATTTTAAAGTTGCATTTATAATTCTTTCGGATTGATCATTTATATAATATGCATGAACTATTCCTTTTCTAATCGATTATTACATTTTATCTCTCAGGATTTACGATCTTTCCAACGAGAATACGTATATAAATCTTATTTATTTTCTTTTTATTTAGTTTTTTTTTTTTTTTGTATTTTATACCTCGTAAAAAAGAATCAATGCAACATCTTTAAGAAAAGGTTCCCGTACTCGTTCGGAATACATAATTTATTCGAACAACATGGAAGTACTGTACTGTCCGAGATATTTCATATTATTATTCATCGTGTTTACCTTGTTCGTTTGTTTCTTTTCTTTTTGGTTTTTTCCTTTTTCTGTTTTCCTCTTTTTAATATTATTTTTCAATCTACATAATAATACACATACATAGGATCTTCGTTGAATCATTATTTTACATTTCTTTTTCTCTTTATTTTTTCTTCCAAAATAATTCATAAATAAATATTGATAATAGTATCTCAATCTCGTATCTCAATCTAAATCTTGTTACTTTTTAAAGGAATTCACACACACACACAAAAGTATCTACATCAATCATTACTTCGTTATATATTTTAAATCAATTTATTAAATCATTTAAAACAAGCCTAAAACGTTATCGCGTTAAACACTTGACGTTCTAACGTGACGACGATTGATATCACTTCCAAGTAACATAAGCTTAATATTATTTTAATGCAACGTCAACGAAGAAAAGACGGCAACGACGACAACGACAACGACGACAACGACGACGACGACGACGACGACGACGACGACGACGTTGACGTCGAGGATGAGGATGAGGACGAGCACGAGGACGAGGACGACGATCTGATCGATAGAAGTGAGGAAGGAGGAAGGATGAGAAGGAAAAGGAGGAGGACGAAATTCGTCAGCGTTGACATCGTGTACGAGCCAAACTTTTGCTTGAGGCACATCGAAGAGAATCTCTCTCTCTCTCTCTCTCTCTCTCTCTCTCTCTCTCTCTTTCTCTGGAGATATATATATATATATCTCTCTCTCTCCCACACTCTTTCCTCGAAAAGTTTGCCCCACACGTCTCTCTTCTGGAGTGACGGCCGACGATACCCGCCGTCGGATCTTCGTTATTTCATAATTCACGCTCCGTCGGGTATACCAGAAATCTGCCTCCAGTTTCCACCTTCCTTTCCCTCCCCCCCTCCCCCCTCTCTCTCTCTCTCTCTCTTTCTCTCTCTCACTCTTTCTCTTTCTCTCTCTCTTTCATTCGTGCTTTGATTCTCAAGTAACGTGTGTGTGTGTGTGTGTTGTGTGTGGGGAGTGAGAAAGACAGAAAGAGAAAGAGAAAGAGAGAGAGAGAGAGTGAGAGAGAGAGAGAGAGAGAGAGAGAGAGAGAGAGAAATGGAGTGAGGATAGGCGCTCTTTTGTTCTGGTACTCTACGTCGACCGACAGGTACAGACAGAAGCCGATAGTACGCGTCGAAAGAAGGTGGTGGCACATGGTTTACAGGATGAATGATAGACGAAGATGGATAATGTCCTGAGAAAAGAGAGAGAGAGAGAGAGTGAGGGGGAGAGACAACGAGTATAAAAAAAAAAAGAAGAAAATCAGGAAGTACCGATAACAAAGAAAAGAAGAGATAAGTGCCGTGAAAATCGGAGAAAAAAGGAGGATAAACATCGTCGCGAGTATTATATTGATCTTGTTTCTTTTTTCTTTTACGTTCGTATCGGACGTGAACGAGAAAGAAAATTCGGTCGAATTTTTTTATCTCTTATTTTTAATAAGATTAGAATTTAATAAGATAAGATTAATTTATATATATATATATATATATATATATATATATATATATATATATAGAGAGAGAGAGAGAGAGAGAGAGAGAGAGAGACTTTTAGATTAGAATTATTGATTTAGAAAGGTAGTTTTTTCGTACCATTTTTGTTCTTTTCTTTTCTTTTTTTTTTTTATAAAAAATAAAACTCGCTCGTACGCGATTAATATTCGTGAAAAGATTATTGATCCTTCCTACACTTTTGTTAGACACGAAAGATAAAGTAATTTGAATTTAATCGGTTTGATTTTGATATCAAAAATTATTATTGGATAGGCACAGATAAATTTGTAGTTGTCGATTTGGAAAGAAGATTTGTTTATATCATTATTTTTTGTTTTTTAAATCTCTATAAAAATATGAATCGTACGCGTACATCAATGAAATTCGCGAAGACCTGTCGATCCCTCCTATGCTTTTTTTTTTCCTTAGACACAAACGACAATGAAATTTGAATTAACTCGGTTTAATTTTAATAGATCATTATTAGATCGGAATAGAGAATAAAGAATATTATTCGATATATTTGTAATGACGAATAACAAATTCGTATCTTTAATGTATCGTTATTTTGACAATTATATTTATAATATTGCATTTAATTATCACTAACCAATGGAAAAGCTGACAAATCGATCGACATTATCGAAACAACTATATCGTTCGATTTCACCAAATCGGATACTTTACGAGCTGGTTAACCGTCACGTTAAGTAATACGGCATGCATATATGCATGAAACGATAAATTCAAGTATTCTATAGTGTACATAATATATTGATCGTATCGATCGTTATCTATCAAATCGAACGAAGATATATCTGAATGAAGACTTCTAGAATGTTCGTGAAATTAACATTGAAAATTTGTCTGCCGTTCAGCAGCTGGTTCGCTAATGTTCTACTAAAGAGATAGATGGATAGATAGAGATAGATAGATAGAGATAGATAGATAGATAGATAGATAGATAGATAGATAGATAGATAGATATAGAGAAAGAGAGAGAGAGAGAGGGGGGGGGGGAGAGAGAGACAGAGAGAGAAGCAGCACATCAAATTTATGGGAGCGAACGTATACCAACGGTACTTGTAGGAAGCACCATAAACCAACTTGACTATTGCATAATGCCTAGTGAAGGCCTTTAATATGCAATCGGGGATAAAGGTAGTTAGCATAACGCGTTTCTGTAATCAAAAGCATGTCTGCAATCAATGAAGAATATATATAATCCAAAGCATGTCTGTAATCAATGAAGAATGTGTGTGTGTGTGTGTGTGTGTGTATCATATAGATAATACGTTTAGACAATATGTGTTACCAAGGCTTCCTTTGAATCCTTTGTCTCTCTCTCTCTCTCTCCCTCTCTCCCTCTCTCTCTCTCTCTCTCTCTCTCTCTTTCTCTTTTTTCTCTCTTCTATGTCTATCTATCTTTGTCGCACTCCCTTTCTATCGTCGACTTCACTACTCTTCGTGACAAGTACACTCGGCTTAGCCAGCAGTCGAAGAAAAAAGAAAAAATAACGGTTGACCATAGTACTATCGATATTTTCATGGGACCTTTGGGATATATCATCTCGTGAAACCAGACAAGATAATTAAAGCAAGTATCGTTAATATTTTTAAGGCTCCCACGGGACGCATCGATATATCGACCTATATCTTTCCTTTCAATTTAAAGAATCACCGGTGGTTTCGTTCTTCCTATTAATGGTTGGGTAAATTCATTGGAATATTTATTTTATCATTTGATGAAAATAATTTAAATGAAAATTATATGCATATAATAACGTATATGACCTTGAACATCGTCGTTCATTTCTGAAATATGGATAATTAAAGATATGTTCACGAGAGTTCAACGGCACGGGTTGGAGAGGAGAGGGGAATCATAATATGGAAGTAATAATTTTTTTTTTTTGTAAGCGAACGCGTAAAGGATACATAAAGGTTAGTACAGATTTTTTTTTAACGGAATCATTTTTGTTTATCTCAATGGTCGATGCAGTTTGACATTTTTTATAAACGACAAAAAAACAAAAACACAAAGTATTAATTCATGTATGTCGAAAAATTATTCAGCTCAGGAGATATTTCACATTTAATGTCCTTATCATGAAATAAATTCTTAGGAGTTTCTGATCCTTCAATTTCGTACCTCGACGACTATTAATAGATCTTGCATCCCTTATTTTAAATAAACGAAATAAAATTCACAAAACTAACCAATTGAAATGTAGTAAGTGTAGTAATAAATAATATGATAGTAATAAGTTACGAAAGAAAAGTTTTTTTAGGAAAAAAAAAAGATCTTTATATTCCTTCACAAAAAAATTAAAAGATCTTATTATTTTAAATACAACAAATTAAAATTTTGCATAATTATGGTAAAAATTTTGATGATAATGTATCTTACGGTTGCGTACTTATTACGAAAGAAAAGAAAAAAAATTCAATTTTTTAAAGCTCTCAACAAAATCGATTTTATTATACCGATATTATTGTTTTATTTAAATAAATAAAGATTAAATTATGGTTGAAGACGGTCTTTGTTTTAAGTTTACGGTTCTTCGTTCTGGTGATATCGTCTTCGAAAAATTTTCATTCATAATTCGTATAATACAGCTGTTCGTAGTAATCGTAGAAGTAGTAGTAGTTGTGGTGATAGTAGTAGTAGTATTAGTAGTAGTAGTAGTATGCTCGAGTAAATTCTCAGAATTTATGTAGGTGACTGTGTCATCGAATCAATTCGAATGAAATTTTTAGGCAAATGGGTTAACATAAACATCTTCAATTTAAATGGAAATATTTATGGAACTAAGAATCGTAGAAACTTGAATGGAGTATCGTTTCAAAAAGCAAAATTTCTACTATTTCTTCTCGTCTGCATATTTTTAATAATAAATTAAAAATTTGTTATAAATAATCTCTATAAACAAACTCTTAATAACTAAATTAATTGTATATCGTTAAAAATAAAGAAATTTAAATTTCTATTGATTTATAAAAGTACATACGAATTGATAAATAATTAATCAACATATTATCTTTTAACGGAGGAAACAATTTTTTTCTATATTATTAATAGCCACGTTTTCCATTTGCATGGGAATATCTTTGAAATTAAAGGTCGTAGATACTTTAAACAAATCTTTTATGAGTTCACTCACAAACAAATTTATTATTTTATTATTGTGTTATATTATGGACATAGAATTTTTATAAACAAAAATTTCTACATATCTCTCGAGGAAGAACGGAGATATTCAAAATGATCAATGTTATTGCCTCATCCTGCATATATATGTTTTCGTTGAAATGTAATTTATTTTTATATATAAAATTTTGATAGTTCAATATAAATAAAGAGAAATTCGAAAAATTTGTCGAGTTTGTACAGTTTTGATAATTAACAAATAGGAATGTCATTTTACATTTTTTAACAAAATCTGTATACATATGTATATATATATATATATATATATATATATATATATATATACACATATTTATACATATATATGTACATCGTGATGAATGAACTAATAACAACATTAATTTGACGAGATCGTTACAATTTATCGTTCTACCTTCACGATAATTACTATGTGAAACAGAGCGTAATGCGAGCGGAGAAATTCGACCTAGGGGAAATTTTGTTTCCGACAATCAGAATCATTTGCGATATCGTTCGTGAGATAATTTTCATTAGGATCGTCGACGTCATAATGCTTTGAATTCACTTATCATACTCCACATATTGTCTCTCTCTCTCTCTCTCTCTCTCTCTCTCTCTCTCTCTCTCTATATATATATATATATATATATATATATATATATATATATATATATGTACTATGGTGTCTCATTTGAATAACGATTAACTTTAATGAATCCAGCATAGTATTCTACTCTACATAAAGATCCATGAACAATAGTGATTTACGAATAGCAATTAAACGATGATACCTACTGAGAAATTAGAAAGTGTCAAACGAGAGTTGTAAATGTATAGGTTATATCGTCTAATGACAATGAATACAAAAGGAACATGATTCTCCTTTATACGGTGGTAGTCAATGAAATGGTTGGTAACATTGATAAACGTTAGTAAATGAGAATAATCATAGTTTATGTGGCGAACTAACTGTTATAGTTGTATCTCAAATAACCTAGGACACGATTAAATACTCTCTTGACTGTAGTACTATCTTGAAATTGCAAACCGACAGCGACAATAAATTAAACGTTTCGACATGGGGGTTCCCTTTCTCTGTTAGAACAAAATTAGGAATTATGAGGATCCCATTCATGTTTAGATTGTATTCGAGTGTAAAGTTATACGCATACGTGTGACTATATTTTCTTGAGATTGAGATATTTTTTTTTCTTTCTTTAGAAATTTGGATTTTCATATAAAATTATTCAGTTTTTGATATAAGCGTTACGTGTATGATTAGATTAGAACAAAAATTATACCGATTATATATTGCAGTTTATGTGACTCGATGTAATAATTCTCTTTTTTCTCTTACTTTTTTACGTTCGATCGAACGTAGAGTTTCATACATACGTGTAATTATTTCATGAAAAAAAAAAGAAAATAATTAAATGATAGCTGATATATTTAATTGAGATGTAGAAATTTTTCAAAATTTTGGTTCTCATATAAAATTCATTCTTTGATAATAGTGATATATGTATGATCAGATTAGAACGATGATTATGCCGTATTGCAGTTTGTATATGACTCTATGTAATAATTTTTATCGTTTTTCTTTACGAAATAACTTATAATACTTAAAAGGTCGTATGACAAAAGAAATAATAATAAATAAAACCGAGATAAGCTAGGAATAGAATAAATTATGTTTCGACGTAAGAATCTTTTATTAAGGACAACTTCCTAATGCACAGTGTATTCGATCAAATAATATACATACATTGATGCTTGACGATTAATTCTTTTCTTTTTTTTTTTTTTTTCAATAATAATTCTCCGGAGAAAAGTAAAAATCCAGCTGCGTTGTATAACTTGTGAATGAAACGTGGAAACAAGATTGAATAATAATCAAAATAAAAATAATAGAATGACAATAAGTCGTCCCAGTGCAACCGTCGAATAATTCGAAAAACAATGTTGTCGTTCATTTCCCCGATTGCGTTGTAAAGAACGAAATAAAAGAAACAAAATCGGCTTTGCCGATTCGCGATGAATCATTTCGTGGTTATATGGACTACTACATATGTAACGTTGAATCGTTCATGGATCGATGCCTCGCTTCTCCGAGACAAAGAATGTTTTTTCCTAAGGTTTTTCCAACGGGAAAGAAAAAAGAAAAAAAATGTCATTTCCTTTATTCGAGAATATTATCGCGAAAGTATTCGCGCTGTTGGAGAAATTCCGATTACGGTTTCATACAAATTCATTCTACCGCTCTTATCGTTATTATTGTAGCGGTAATACGCGTAACCCTAATTACTTGTCGAATTAAAAATGGCACTTTTTTTGTCTCTTGGACAATTAAATTCCTTTCGGTTTTAATGAAAGAAAATGAATAATTTATATATATATATATATATATATATATATATATATATATATATATATAACGTTATAAAAATATTTCATTTCGATTTGATGTAAAAACCTTTCTGATTGTGGAAAAACATGAATACTAAATGTTATATCTCTTTATAAAGTTATTAATATATCTTTTTCTTTTTTTTTTCTTTAAAAAAAAAAAAAAAGAAACGTGATTCTTTTCCCCTAGAGATTTCTGTCGAGTTTTTCCAGTAGAAATAATTCACGTTGAAGATAATGGATTTTGCATTTAGACAATTCATACGTGAACTTTGCAATAAGTTGAAAGAAAAATGACGTGTGTTATTCGCCATATTCCTTTAGTTTTGTTTTGTTTAATCCTTTCCAATCATAGTTACATTTAATATACCGTCAAGTACAGGCACAAAGCAAAATATAAATATAACAAAGAAACACGAAACGTGTAATTATGTTTCTTATATTTTCCCCTTACAATCGTAATTTCGTTTTATATTCTCTCGTGTATATATAAGTACAAAGCTAAATACAAATTAAGTGCGAAATAGGTAGGAAATAAAGTATGCAGACCAGGGTAAAAGAGATAAGTAAAACGTAAAACGTAAAATATAGATTAAGTGCAAGACAATAACTACAAAGAACGTATAATTTTA
Organism: Dolichovespula sylvestris; assembly: GCA_918808275.2. Classification (NCBI taxonomy): domain Eukaryota; kingdom Metazoa; phylum Arthropoda; class Insecta; order Hymenoptera; family Vespidae; genus Dolichovespula; species Dolichovespula sylvestris. Next base: position 1,796,099 of record OU964980.1, read on the forward strand.
TTTCTGCTATAATTTCTGTTTATCGATCGTAATCCTATTTCGCATTGTTACGCGCAGAAATGACAAAGGCCCGCTTAATCACGAGATAAGTACAAAGCGAAATATAAATTAATTGATATATAAAACAAATTCGAGAACGATGTCGGCGGGTCTGGTCCTATATTTTCTTTTTTTGTTTTCTTTTTTTTTTCTTCCTCTTCCTCTTTATCATTTATTCCGATCGTGAATATAATCTTTTTAATACTCTCACGTCGCATTCGTTATCACCGTACGTTATAAATTTTAATTTAATTGTTCCTTAAAATTTGATTTTATTAATCGTACGAACGAGACAGACGTGTACAGGATCAAACGTTTAATATCCTTAGACGACGGGGCGGTCACACCTTTCTCCATTATACTTTCAACTCCACCTCCTTCTCATCTATTTCAACATCTACGATCAGTTTCAGTAGGACGACGAGCTGAGAGTCCCTCGACAACCGTGAACCATAATTTCTTGCCTCGTCGCTTTTCTGCCGAAATAATGCTTTCTGCGGGCCCCGTGCCGGCCATTAATTCTCTGACGAATGCTTGGCCTGGACACACACGACTGCTCACTCTCGCTAGCTTCAACAACGCAACGGTAGAACGGACGAGCCGGACCGACGCTCTTTGTATTCCCATAGGACAAAGTACAAGACGAGCTCCAGACCGTGCCTGGACGATCGTTATGTCTAGCATGCCTTTCGACTCTTCTCTCTTCATCCTATTTTTTCTTTCATTTTCTTTCTCTCTCTCTCTTTTTCTATCTTTTTCTATTTCCCTTACCATACACTTTCTTTCTTACTCTTGTCCGAATACGTACGATAAAAAAAGAGGAACCAAGTCACGTGAGATCGTGTTTCAAGGCTAACAAAGGTATTATTTATAAATGTTCCATATAAAAGTTTTATATAGAATTATAACAAAGCTCTTTATATTTATATATGTATGTGTGCGCGTGTATACGGTTATTTATAATGATAATAATTTTGATCTATTATTAACACTAGAATTATTTCATTTATCAATTATTATTTTTAGTTAATTATAATGAATGATTATATTCCGTTAAAAATCATATAATAATAAATGGTTTTATTCCATTTTTCTCTTTTTCTTTTTTTTTTTTTTTTACAATATATTTCCTTTCTTACTTCTGTCCGAACACGTATGTACGATAAAATAAATGTTTCAAGTCACGTGAGAATCGTGTTTCAAGACTATCGAAGGTTTTATAATAAATATTCTATTTAAAAGTTTTATTATTAAATTATATAGAATTATACCAAAGCTCTTTATATTTGTATGTGTGTGTGTGTGTGTGTGCGCGCGTGTATGTGTGTATTTTTATTTATGATGATAATAATTTTGATCTATTATTGACACTAGAATTATCGCATTTATCAATTTAATTATTTATTTTAATAACTATGATAACGATTATATATAATGAATAATTATATTCCATTAATAACCATATAATATAATAAGTGGTTTGATTTCATTTTTCTCTTTTTTTTTACAATATATTTCCTTTCTTTCTTCTGTCCGAACATATATGTACGATAAAAAAAGTGTTTCAAGTCACGTGAGAATCGTGTTTCAAGACTATCGAAGGTTTTATTTATAAATGTTCTATTTAGAACTTTTATTATTAAATTATATAGAATTATACCAAAGTTCTTTATATTTGCATATATGTATATTAATAGTTATTTATAATGATAATAATTTCGATCTATTATTAACACTCGATAATTATCGATCTGTATTTATCACGACTGTCGATTCAACATATATTTGAAAAAAAAAAAAGATAAAGGAACGTCACATCACTCGTTATTATTTTTAATCTGTAATAGCAAATAGTTTCATTTCATTTATAAATAATAAATAATTAAAAACAGATTTCAGTTGACGTTACTTCAATAATTATGATTGTGATAATTGTAAAAAAAAAAATGGAGAAAAATATCTAAAATCCGTCATTTTTACTAGTTCGTTAGCTTTGGTTAATAAAATGTGATGTAACTGTCTGTATAAAAATTAAAACGGTATTTTCATTCATTATAAAATCGATTTTATTTCATTAAATATCGATTTTATTTCATTATCGAAGTATATGTATAAAAATATTGAGGTACATTTACTCGCACACAGAGAAAGAGAGAGAGAGAGAGGGAGAGAGAGAGAGAGAGAATGCAAATAATATAAAGCAAAAAAAGATATTATTTGTTGTATACACGATATATTCGTATCAAATTTGTTTTGTTTATAATTTTGTTTAAATATACTCAATTATAGATTGAAAATTTTTCGTAAAAATATTGAACGTTAGAAGCAAACGTTTCAACTCGTCACTGTTCGGTATCAGAAAAGCGAGTGAAATAAATCTCGAAGATGCGTAAACTCCATTAATCTTCGTTTTGTAATAGTGCTTTGGAGTTTTCTTTTTCATTCCATACACTGATATAAATGCAACATAGATCGTTCCAATTTTTATCTCTCATTTACGAAAGAATATACATATGCACATGCGTATATCTATTTTTAGAATGATTAAAAAAGAGAAACAGTATTTGAAAAATCGTAAGTAGATATAATAATAAAAGAAATAAATTTAATTATAGGATATTTTGATTTTTATCTTTATAACAAATTATAACGTAAGATAAAAAAATAAAACACTTCATATCAATCGAATTAAATAAAGAAAAAATATTGTATTTAAAAGTCGAATAGTTGTAACAATGGAAGAAAGAAATTAAATTAACAGACAATACTTTAAATATCCGATAAACATTACACTTATAAAATCTTATAAATAGATATATAAATGAATGAATGAATGAATGAATGAATGAATAATAAACGAAGCTTAATTTACTTTTAAATATTTTCCTTCACAGATTGTCTCGAAGAAATATTACGGAGTCATTCGTGCAAAGGGAAAATGCATTTTATCATGAGATACACATATATACGAATTTACGATAACGTATGTACATTATGTATCTCGAAGTTAAGGTTCTATGGTACAAGCAATGTTGGAATGGAGGGAGAATGGAGAGATGAAGAGTGGAGATGGTTGTATGGTTGGGGGTGGGAGGAGGAGTAAGGACGAGAGAGAAAAGATATAAAACGGGAGATGTACGTTATGGCGAGCATCAGAGGCAAAAGGGTGATAAAGTAGAAAGAGAAATAATTTGTGTGTCCTACCTAACGAAAATAAAAAGATATCGTTTAGTATGGGAATTTTCATTTCTATTTCTTTTTCTTTCTTTTTGTTTGGTGCAACAAAAATTTCATGTATCCCCGTAAAATAACAGATTTCGAAAAGAAAAGAAACCTCCCTCCCCAAGGATCACCGTTCTCGGTGTGCTTTCTGAAAATTCATCGGATTTCGGTGTAAAATCATGGAATCGTTTTCCGTCGACGTTTTCGCACAGGTTCGAAGAGCGAACGAAAATGGTAAAGTTTGGTTTGACTCCAACGAATATATTTATCTTCTCCGCTTGATTTCGAAACGAACGTCAGACGGGACCGATAGAATTACAGATTTAATGCGATTAACCAAATCGATCGAGATACACTCCTGTCACCGTAAATCCTAAAGCATACAAACGTAACTGTTCTCTTTTTCTTTTCTTCTTCACTTTTTATTAAGCGTACAATTTTGCTTCCGCCGTTTCTTCTTCCTTAAATAATAAGGAAAACGACGGAAGCAAAGTTGTACACTTAATATTTCTTTCTTTTTTTGGTTTCGTTTCGTTATATATATATATATATATATATATATATATATATATATATATATATACCGAATGAGCTTTTTAAACTGGAATGTGAATATTTCGGTTAGTTTTCATTATAAAACAATGTACATATATGTATGTATATATAAATATATACATACAAACAAGGAAAACATTCTATATGCATTAAAATATTAAAATATTGTGTATATATATATATATATATATATATATATATATATATATATAGTTCTTTTTTTCAATCGCATCGCATTCGAAAACATTGCCGATTTTTGTTGGTCAGATTGAAACGGAGTTTATAAATCATTTCTAATTAACATGTTGTAAGAGGGAGAGAGAGAGGGAGAATCTTTCGTCGATGAAATTAACGAAAGAGAAAGAAAAAGAGATAGATAGATAGAGAGAATTTGGATAACAGTATAGACGAGTGAAAACTTTAAACGCAAGATTGTTGGAAGAGTTTTCATCTCGTTCTAGCGTGCAAGTTTGTTTTAACGTAAAGTAATTCTCAAAGCGAAACCGAGCGATGTTAGATTGCTTCCACGAGTTAGGAAAATGAGACGCGTCTTTTAGGGTATACCTATATATACATTCACGTACGTAATATACATGTATCTTATAGGTATTACACACACACATGTTATCTGTGAAATATTAATACATTTTACTTCAAAGTTGAAGCAAGGTGACAATAATGCGTTATCAAGCGCTCATTCGTTTTGATTTATCTTTAATAATTCTCCCTCTCTCTCTCTCTCTCTCTCTCTCTCTCTCTCTCTCTCTCTCTCTCTCTCTCTCTCTCTACTCTTCTTTCTTACGTCATTGTTTAAGCTCTATAAGTAATAAACAATTTTCCCGTGTCATTAAAATTGTGTAGTAGAAAAGGGGGTGGTTGGGGTTGCTTAGAAGGTGTGAGAAAGTGAGATTTTGTTGCTGTCGTCGTCGTCGTCGTCGTCGTCGTCGTCGTCGTCGTCAGAAGCTCTGTAAAGGGCCGTAATGAAACGGTAGGTGAGATTACGTGCAACATATGATATAGAAGTTTGAACACCCGCTGAATTTAATTAACGCAGCCGCTTTACGATGTCTCACGTCTGTCCCTTCTATTACATATAAATTTCCGTGATATAGATTAAAATCACGATATTCGTAGAATTCGTTTGTCGTTCGATGTTTTTTTTCTTTTCTCTCATTTTTTTTTTTTTTTTTTTTTTTTATTTATCTTCTCCTTTTTCTTGTTTATTCGATCGACGTCGGATTAAGGTAAATCAGATGACGTCATAATTATCATTCCATATCAGATTGAATGCTTACCTATGTAATGTAAAACCCATGTACATATGCATCTACATATATTTGTTATATTATTATTATTTTTTTTCAACTTCCGTCTCTTTTTCTTTCTTTCTTTTTGTATTATTATTATTTTCATACGATTACGATGTTAAATTATATATGATCATATGTGATCATACGTGATCACGTATATGCGATAATATGTGACAATATGTTATCACGGAGGATTATAATTTTTATAAGGATAAATAAAAATTAATTATACTTTCTTTTTTTATTGTATCTCATAATCCACTTGATTATGGACAGAACGATAATGTACATATGTGCGTGCGTGTGTGTGCGCGTGCATGTGTGTATGCCTCTGCGTGTGTAGAGAAGTTTAAAGCTCGCCAAGAGAAATTATGGTGCTTTCACATCGGTGGTGAGTCGCTTGGGCGGTGACGGTACCAGTGGTGGTTATGTGCTGGGAAGGGGTTGGAGCTTGGCTAGGACCATTGCACAAATGAAGTTATGGTTGTTCCTCGTTCCTGGCTTGGTTCGAGCTTGTTCGCACGTTTCACTGGCACCACTCTTACTGGTACTTCCTCTTCTCCCTTACCACTTTTCATTTCCCCTCCTCTTCCCTTCTTCCCTCCCTACCTCTCTCTCTCTCTCTCTCTCTCTCTCTCTCTCTCTCTCTCTCTCTCTCTCTCTCTCTATTTCTATTCCTCTTTTTCTATTTTCTATTCTTTTTTGTCTATACATCCCTCTTTCTCTCGGTAGCTTTGTTTTATTGTGTCCGTGTTGCTCATTTTTCCTTGTCGTTTCCTGTGCTTTCGTTAGTACACACACACACACAAACACGCATACACACGTGTGTGTTTATATATTTATACTTGTATTGGTTGTGAATTTGTTTTATTAATACAAGAATATATATAGATATAGATATTTCTTCATTATATATATATATATATATATATATATATATTTTTTATATGCTATATAGACAAAGGTATGTATATAGAGTGAATCAATAACTATAACCACTTCAAATACCTCCATTAATTTTGATTTCATAGGAAAAAAATAGTCATAACAATGTTACGCCATTTCAAGGGATACGCCCGACGATGGAAAGATTCTTTTCTCGAGGTTATCTTTTTCTCCTTACGAAAACTCAAGGTGATATATTTTTAGACGAAACCCGACGATTTTTTCTTCAAAAATAAAATATAATTGTTGTGTATTAATCGATCGTAATGTACCATATTGTAAGATCGTTACATCTTAACAACTTGTTGAAACTTCTAACGAACAGTGTCAAGTCCATGAGACTGTAGAACAGCGATGATATCTCTGAAAATTTGATATGTACGAGATATTTGTAATCATAGTTCGTTTTTTCGTGTCTACAAACAAAAAAAAAAAAGGAAAAAATTAATACAATGTGAAACTCATGGTATAACTTATATAATTTAAGCTACACCATAGTACGAAGTTATCCTATACTCTTTATACCAAAACTAACAATAAATATAACTTGTATCTAGGAATTATTAACTTTTCAGCGCAGTATGAATCAACGACGAATTTTATGGCACATAAGAAGAAACAAGGAATAAAATGAGATTCAGAAAAATAAAGATAGATCGATGTGTCACTTCAAAAATTAGATGCTGTTATACGGGGATTAAATATCGTCGTATATATTTTCGATGCAATACTACGTCGTTTTTTAAAGTCTACTACCAAATTACTCTTCTTAAATTTATATATATATATATATATATATATATATATATATATAAATCTCTTAAAAAAATATATATATCTCTTTCTATCTCGTATCTCATAAATTTACAAGGATATTCTTATAAATTCCATCGAATTTACATTTAATATAAAAAGTTCTCTTCGACTTTTCTCTCGCGTCGTTTAACAGGAATTCAGTAAAGTATCGTCATTATTCTTGCCCTTGTCAGTCCTCGTCGAAGAATGCGAGTAGGAAACGTTATAGTTCCCTGTAAAAGTCGGCTCATTGAACGGTCGGATAAACGCGTGTAAACCGAAAGAGAGAAAAAAAAAGTATACAAAGACGGAAAAAAGGAAATGAATGATGGAAGAAGAAATTATCGCCACTCTCTCTCTCTCTCTCTCTCTCTCTCTCTCTTTTTCTCTGTCTGTCTCTCTTTATTTTCATCCTAGAAATAAGATGGAAAAAAGAAAAAAATAAAATAAAGTAAGATACTTCGATGAAATTCACGACTCAATAAAGTAAGGAAAGGCTAAAGGAAAGACGAGTTAAGAAAGAGAAGGGGGAGGGAGGTAAAATACGTCGAATATATTCCGTATGCGGGATCCCGCTCGTTCTCGAGATTCCTTCTTCCTTCTTTCCTCTCTCTCTCTCTCTCTCTCTCTCTCTCTATCTTTTTCTTTTCTCTTTTTTTTTTTTTCATTCGAGATACTGTTCGTTGAAGAGGGTGCGTCGCCGAGACTTTTAGGGGATGGTTCAGAGTCGATGGGAGGGAGAAAGAATTGTGGAGGGAATTGGGGGGGTAGGGGGGGGGGGGGAGGGAATCAAGGGAGAAGGAGGTTTCCTGAGTAGCAAAAAATGAGGAGCAATCCGTACGTTCTCTCTCTCCCTCTCTCTCTCTCTCTTTCTCGAAGATCGTCTATCCACGCAATAAGAAAGAGCTCAACGATCCCCGACTGTAAAATCGGAGGAGCATGTCGAAAATGTCGACCAACCTTTTGGAACAACCAACCCCCCATTCCATCCCCCACCACGCGATAACAGAGAAAAGTCTTCTCTCTCTCTCTCTCTCTCTCTCTCTCTCTCTCTCTCCCTCTTTCTCCTTTCTCTTTCTCTTCCTTCCTCTATCTGTCGGGCGTTTAAATTTCTTTCGTACGACTTTTAATGTCCATCTTCTTGCACGTTGAAGCTAACTCCGGCGCTTATTTAGAATTTTTATTGCCGGAATCGTAAGTTTTTTTCAAAGCAAGGAATTTATTTTTTATGATGGTGGCGATGGTGGTGTTGGCAGTGGTGCCGAAAGAATGGTGAATTTTTAAAACCTCTATTTATTTTTCTTATTATCATATTAACGTGTTTCACCGTGTATATATATACCGTGTATATATATATATATATATATATATATATATATATATATATATAATATCTCGTTTTGTATTTTTCGTTATAACATTTTCTTTTAATAAAACGATAGTGTTTAAATAATTTAGAAATTTAACGACGATATTCGAAAGCGTGGTTATTACGTGATACGTCGATTTCGTAAATAATTCGATAAAATAAATAATACCAATTTCGTTCGTGCGCGATAATAGCGAAGTTCATTGGTCAAATTTAATTGTTTAATAGAAACGAGTTTATCGAGTCGTTTTATAATCTTGAATTATTGCCTTTGAAATCTTTAACTGTTCGATTGTTGATATTATTTATTCACAATTATCGGCTGTTCGAATGAACGAAATTAAAGATGAACGATATCGTGGAAAAATAAAAAAAGAATAAAATAAATAATTAAATAAAAAAATAAACGTTTTAGAATCAATCTCGTACTATTATCATTACGTTACATTTATTGGTAATAATTGATCTTATTTCTGTTGGGTCGAGTCGAACGAACGAAACAAAAAAAAAAAAGAAAAACAAATAAAAAGAAAGACAAAACCATTCGAATTAGATATAAATAACTTTTGTCTCATCCTTTTGGTTTCGCTTTTTACCGTCAGAATGGTATCTAAACGAAAGCATGTGGGAACGTAATAATCGTTATTCGATTTTCGATTACAAGAAGAGATCTTCGCAATACGACGTTAGTTCGCACTCACAAAACGTTGGAATATATTTTGAATACGTGTCATAGAAATCGCGTCTCGCGTTTGGCATGAATCGCTTTTATAACATAATCGCATCAATTTATTCGCCTGTCAAATACTTCCAAGAGAGAGAGAGAGAGAGAGAGAGAGAGAGAGAGAGAGAGAGAGAGAATCTCGTCTTGTCAGCAAGAAACTATTCGACTGCAGTTCGACAAAACGATAATAAAAAAAAAATTAATTTAAAAAAAATGAGAATCTTTTTGAAAAAGAACTCGCACGATTATCCATTTATATATACATATATATATATATATATATATATATATATATATATATATATATTTTAAAGAAATATCCTAACTCAATGGTAATTACATGACACAGAAAATAAGTGGAAATATAATTAACAAGTATTAGATAAGAATATCTGAAATCTGGGGTAATCTTCTTTATACTTAAACAAACATAATCTATGTATGTACATAGATAAATCTACAAGATTTATTCTTAAAGGATAAATATTTTATCAACGTTAGATCATGTATGATATTCAAGACAAAGATTTGTTAAGAAAATCTGAAAGATGTACAATTTTGTTGAAAGTAACCTGACTCGATCGATCGGATATACATGTATTGAAGAATTTGTGTGTGTGTGTGTGTGAGAGAGAGAGAGAGAGAGAGAGAGAGAGAGAGAGAGAGAGAGAGAGCTTTTAAGTTTTCGTAAGCACAGATGTGTCACCGCATGATATTCAAGATAAAATTTTTGTTAAGGATATCTAAACTTGGTGTAATTTTCTTTATACTTAAATAAATATTATCTAGAGATATATTTACAATATATTTATAAGAATTATACTGCTTGCAAAATAAATTTAAAAATATTTTATTTACGTCATATCGTGCATGATATTCAAGATAAAAATTTGTTAAGAATACCTGAAAGATATAAAATTTTGTTCGAGAAAAAATCAAATCAAATTTTCATATGGCGAATAATTTGAATGCGTGTGTGTGTATGTGTTTATGAGATAGAAAGAGACATCGTAAGCTTACACGTGTCACTGCGTGATGCTCAAAATAAACTTTTTATAAAGAATATCAGATCTTGCAATTAACTGCATTAAACTTAAACAAATATTACCTACATATATATCTACAATATTTATCTTTTCTTATGAAATAAATACTTTATTAACATTATATCATGTACGATATTCAAGATAAAAATTGATTAAGAATATCTGAAAAACGTGAAATTTTATTGAAAAGATTCCGAATCGAATTTTCGTATAACTGAATAATGCGTATGCGTGTGTGTATGTATTTGTGTATTTGTGAGAAAGAAAGTGACGTCATCGTAAGCTTACACGTGTTCATCGCGTAATATTCGAAATACATTTTTTATTAAAAACATCATTCCATATAAAATAAATATTTCCTTAACGTCAGATGACGTATGATGTTCGAGATGAAAATTGATCGAGAAAATTTAAATAACCAGGAAATTTCGTCGAAAAGATATCGAATCGAATTTTCGTATATACCGAATAAATTTTTTTATGTGTGTATGTTTCCATTCGTTTGTGAGAGAGAAAGAGACGTCATCATAAGCTTACACGTGTTCATCGCGTAATATTCGAAATAAATTTTTTATTAAAATATCATCCCATATAAAATAAATATTTCCTTAACGTCAGATGACGTATGATGTTCGAGATAAAAATTTATCGAGAAAATTTAAATAACTTGAAATTTCGTCGAAAAGATATCTAATCGAATTTTCGTATATACCGAATAAATTTGTTTATGTGTGTATGTTTGGGTTCGTTTGTGAGAGAGAAAGAGACGTCATCGTAAGCTTACACGTGTCAACGGTTGACCTAGCATCATATGCAGAATCTCTAACGGGTTATTTAATCACTTTCCGCCCTTTGGTCCCGCTTTTGGTCGGATTCGATCAAGCGTATTATTCGATAGCGCCGCGATGCGGTTCTCAGACTATTATTCCGTGCCGAGCGCGCGGTTAAGGACGATCAAAATATTCGCCTCAATACAGGACCACACGCTAATTGGAAATGTTTAGACTCGATCGAGCTTTGGCTATCATCATGCCTCAAACGTTTACCTTCCTTTACCTTTTACCTTACTATAGTAAATGATCCCATAGTCACAGAGAAATTAATATTTACTAATGCCGATTGTAAATAATTAACGAAACGAAAAAAATAACACGAGATCATTCGACGTAGGTACGCAAAAGGATTTCTTTATCTTCATACTAGCATACTTTGATTTCGGTAATAAAAATTTCAGCTTTCTCGCGGAGTAGGGAAAATGAAAATCAAGAAAAAAAAAAAAGAAAGAGAGAGAGAGAGAGAAAAAGAACAAGCACACGCGATAGCAAAATAGTAAACGAAATATTTTTACATTTCGTACATTTTTTCTTTTACATGACGTCGAAAAGAACAATAACTACTGCGAAGCTTCAGAATTTTTTTTCGATTTCATTTTATTTTATTTCATTTCATTTTATTTTTGTTTCTATTTTTTTTTTTTTTTTAGTTTTGTGTATATGTATATATTTTTTTTTGTTATAAAAATTGACCTACCTGATGTGTGAAGTGTGTTCGTTATACGTATCGATACCGTGGGAGTGGGAGGGGAATAGGTTGGTTGGGAAACGCGTATACGATCGGAACTATTCATCAAAATGGACAACCCGTTGTGTTGACTGAGCATTGCATTGGTGTTGCACAGCGATGTATAGAAACAGAAAGTTTCGTTTTATCAAGTGGGACACGTTTCCGTGCGAGGTAACACTTCTGAATATCGAACAATGGTCTATGCCACTTGAAAAATATTTTTTTTTGTCTTCCTTTCTTGTTTCTCTCTTTTCTTTTCTTTTTCTTTCTTTCTTTCTTTCTTTCTTCTTTTCCTCGCACGATTTTGACAATTAGACATCTTCTAATCGTTTTCCAAATGCCACTTTCAATCTAACTCGTACGAAAGTAACGTTTAGTTTCAACGAACGATCGAATTATATTAAAAATAATTCATCATAAATTAATACATTGATGAAAATAGACTGAGGCTCTTTATTAAAAAAAAAAAAAAAAAAAGAAAATATTTTTTTCAAACAAAAATTCTAACATAAAACGCATCGTTTTGATTATTAAAATCAATTACTCGTAGAGTATGTTTCTTGCGATGTAATTTCTAAAAAAAAAAAATAAGGAACAAGAATTTTTTTTGTTGAATTACATTAAATTTATTATAAGAATTAACAAGGGAAAAAATGTTTATAAACAAGATTGTCGATCACAGAAAGAGAGAAAAAGAGTGAGTGATAGAGAGAGAGAGAGAGAGATTCTAATTATAAAAAAAAAATTTATCATATTAATTATTAAACATAATTAATTTTCAAGTATATTTCTCTCGCACGATTTTTAACTGTGAAAAAAGAAAAATCATGTACACACACACACGCACATACACAGTTAAATCATAATAAATGAAATTTTAAAATAAAATAAATTTATTCACGTCACGTCATCTTCGCGCAAACAAAAATTGTCAATGGAAAATTTCAAATATACAAATAAAGAAAAAAAAAAAAAAACAAAAAAAAAGGAAAAAGAAGAAAACAGAAAACAATTTTAATTTAAACCTACGTTAATATTAATGCAAAAGAGCGCTCCGTTTGTAAAGCTATATAATTCAAAATAAAAAAAAAAAAGACGTTATTAGATATTTATTATAATCTATTTATTTATTCATTGCTTGACGTTTAACGAATCGCGTTATTTCAATATCGTCAAAGCACGACGACAACATACGTGCATCAAGTGAAAGCACTAAAGCGAAATATTATTTTGGCGTAGGTACTCGTAGAGGAAGATAATTCGATTCTCACAGGTTGAGTCCTCTCACTAAAGCCCTTCTACGGGAATATTCAACGGGTATATAGGGTGGTAACATAGCAGAGCTAACGTTAGAAAAGGGACGAAGCCCTTTCTTCCAATGAATTTACATACACCACAAGGGCGTTCGTGCGTGTTTCTCGAACGTTTACATGTGTCACTGGTTTATTTTGTAATTCACGTATGAGAGAAATCTTCGTTTACCTTTCAATGATTATATAGTATATGTATATTTCTTTCATAAAAGATATTTAATTATGGAAGTGATCTAAAAAAAGAAAAACGTATATGTGTGTGTGTGTGTATGTGTACTTTTTCTCTTGTAATGATTCCGTAATGTTATAATATAAACATACGTGTGGCGTATAATTAGTTGTAATGTTATTATCCAGATTGTTTATATATGCTATCTTATAATCACAGGAGAAATATAATAAATTTTATTCGACAACAAACGAATACAATTCGGTATAAACGAATTATATATCCTCTATTCGGTTTGCGAGGAAATATGTTTATTAATATTATTAATATTTAATTGGTAAATTATTCGACGAAATATTTCCCTTTGAATGAAAATGACAATGAAAATAAATACGAACGAAATTTTATTCGAATTTGATATTATAACGTGATAAATCTTAATTGCAAGAACTCTCATCGATGTTATTTACATTTTAATTCGTGAAAAGGAAAAAAGGAAATAAATATTAATTTACAAGAATGATTTTTTTAAATACGATAGTTATATGCGAAGAAATTATTATGAAATAAAACAATCGATTGGTAGTTCCTAAAAATTGAAAAGATCCTTTCAAAATATTACATTACACTTATCAATATTTTCTTTAATATCTTATTTTTTCGTATCTAAAACTGCGAGCATCTAAATTTGTTACATTAAATTGCGATAAATAACATTTTCGTAGATCGCAATAATTAACAATAAATTTATAAAATATTTGTATACTGTAATTCAACAGATTTATCGTAAAAAATTAATAATCTTCGATCGTACGATTCGGTTTATTAAATGGATTACATTATAATATTAAATTTTAGAGTTGGTACATACGCCAAACACTCGCTACGTATTATCAACACTTTGAAAGATTATAATTAAAGAAAAAAAAAAAAAAATACATATATAATACATACGCTCTATCGTTAAGTATATAATCTCTACGTATCAATATATCTATATCCTATCTCGAAAACTATTCTTTCAACGATAAAATCGTAAATATTTTTCGAACGAACGAATCAAACATATTCGTCAATAAGAGATTTAACTTTCCGAAGATAAAGATCGAAATTTCTTCGTTTCTTTTCCT
>OU964980.1:1815278-1850278 GCA_918808275.2 Dolichovespula sylvestris
AAAGAAAAAAAAGAAGATGAATATGCGTATTGGTTTATATAGTATAAACTTTTACACTGATAATAATGATATCAATCTTCATTTGGGTTATTGACGTCTTGGTAGCGTCTTATCGAGGTGTGATTAATTAATCGGCTATAATTTTTCAAAGTGTTACTTACTTTGTAAGTTGAATTTCGAAGAAAAAGAAGACTAAGAAGAGGAAGAAGATGAAGATGAAGATGAAGGAAAAATAAAAAAGTAGAGAAATATTTAATCAAACTAGTTGGAGATTGACGTTCCACTCTCATTTTCATTATTCATGATCTTTGAATCGATGGGCAATTAAACAAATTAAAAAGAAAAAATAGATAAATAAATAAATAATGATAATAATAATAGTAATAACAATAATAAATATATGTCGTAGACATAAACGACCGAGTATATAAGTTCGTTTCTAAATAATTAAAATTCCGCCCGGGCGCCGTCGTATATTCTTTATCTTCTTTCTTTTCTACAAAATAACGAAACAATTATACACCGCAAAATCCAACCTTCATTTTTATCTTCACCTCGTTGTTCTAACATTTCTTTACATTGTTGCAACAACCGCTGCGGCATTATTCGAGAGGGTCGGGTGGGACGTTAAATGTAAAAAAAAAAAAAAAAAAAAGAAAAGAAAAGAAAGAGAAAAAAGAAAAATAGAGAAAAAAAAAGAAAAACAAAAGAAAGAAAATAAAAAAGAAAAAGAGAGAAAGAGAGAGATGAAAAAAGAGAACCAAAAGGAACTCACGATGGTTGGCCAGTTTATCTTTTTGTAGATGAAACAACAACGTGTCTATTTATCTCTCTCTCTCTCTCTCTCTCTCTCTCTTTCTCTCTCTCTCTCTTTCTGTTTAGTTACTTCTCGTAAAAACATTGTCGGTTAAACGAACGTTAAAAATTCGATGAAGTAAAGTCGTAGTGAGAGAGCAAAAAAGAAAAAGAATAATTGAAGAAAGGAAAGAGAAATAAAAAAAAAAAAAAAAAGAAAAAGGAAGTGAAAAAAATCATCGTCGTCGTCGTCTTCGTCGTCGTCCCGAACTTAAAAGAATCTTGGAGTGATCTTAAACGGATATACGTTAGGATAGGTAACTAATACCTATGCGATAAATCTTTGAAAAGTGTGTGCGTATTTGTGAGGACACCAACATGAACGTCAACGTGGATGTGGATGAGGACGAGGACGAGGATGAGGATGAGGGAGAAGGCGAAGGCTAGGCGAGAATCGGATATCGCCACTCGTCGAATAAAAAGCTGGGGGATGCGCGAGGTATACGTGACCACCCTACAGATAACACAGTGAGTGAGTGAGTGAGAGAGAGAGAAAGAGAGAGAGAGAGAGAGAGAGAGAATCCTTGCGGAAATCTCAGAGTGTGGAGATACGTAGTAACCTAGGTACGTTGGTAAACTCGACTTACCTCCCTCGTATCTACTTTCACAGCTGAGAACGAAAACCAGGACGAGGCGTTAATCTTAATGATGCGTTCTCTCTCTACGAACGTCCGTACATAAGGTAAAACGTAAGCTCTGAGTTTGAACTCTCTCTTTCTCTCTCTCTCTCTCTCTCTCTCTCTATTAGTCTTTCTCTTTCTCTTTCTCTTTCTCTTTCTCTTTCTTTTTCTCTATCTCTTTCCTTTCTCTTTCTCATTCTCTTTCTCTCTTTCTCTTTTATCTATTTACACGAAAAAGGTCAAAGATCTACACTAAAAAGGATTTACGAGAGTTCAAAGTTACTCTCTCTCTCTCTCTCTCTCTCTCTCTCTATATATATATATATATATATATATATATATATATATATATATATATTCTCCGTAACGTTTCACGCATTTACATGAAACAAATTTAATCTTTGCATATTCGTTTTATGTATGCTTTGATAAGAGCCACCGTTAATTATGACTTTTTTTTACTCGAGATTAATAGATCTACACACGTCGTGTATTTTTACTATGGCGTCAGTTTCACTTTTCTTTTTTTTTCGATATAATTAATGTATGCCAAAAGCTATTATTATTGATTCACTCAAATGTTCGTATCAATGAAACTAGAAAGTACAATTATAAAATTGAATTGTTAGCACGAAAGTAGAAGGAAATATTATAATTACGATTAATTTATTTTTTTTTTTTATAATTAATCGAGGTACGATACGTTATGAAAAATTTTGTTCTCATAAATAAATTCACAAAACGTTTTCGAGAAAAATTGTACAAACAAGGAAAATTTATGGGCATTTCTTGTCGTTCATTTAATGTAAGATTCCAAAATCATTTCAAGGTAAATCTTTCTTTTCTTTTTTTTTTAAATAAGATCGTACACTCTTTTTAACGGCAATATATTCTACGTAAAATAAGAAAAAGATACAAGTAACTTTAATCTAAAATATTTTTTTTTATCAACCTTTAACTTTTCAAGATACATATATATATTGCAGAATATTATCTGAAATTATATAGTTATGATAAGGGAAAAAGGGAAAAATATAAAGAGGATAAGAGAAAATACTCGTAATATAAACGAAGTCCTTCAAATCTTTCCCATGGATAAAGAATCCCCCAAATTCTAGATCTAATAATATGAAATTACATAGAAAGGATGAAGAGAAAAACAAAACGCTAAAAAAAAAAAGAAAAGAAAAAAAAATGAGTACGAAGGAGGGAAAATAACTTGTAACGAGGTAAAAATTTAATCGCAGCGAAAGAGAGGTCAACAAGTCAACCTTTTATCCCATTTTTCCCATTATATTATACACGCCACTTTCTTGAAAACTACTTTTGCAAAAGAAAAGGAAGAGAACAAAAAATATATATATATATAATATTTATATACGGGAATTGAAGAAAGATATCAAAGGAGGAGAAGTGAAGGAGGAAGTAGAAAAATAAAAGAAAAAAATAAAAATATCATAAATAAGAAAAGAAAAGAAGGGGAAAGGAAAGAAAAGAAAAAATTTTTAACAAAGAAAAATGAAATAAAAAATGAATCTAAGGCGGATTCCACGTCACCTATCCTTTTTTACTATTATAAATATTGTTATGACTAATGCCATAATAATAGTAATAATAATTATTATTGTTATTGCTGTTGTTATTAATATTATTATTACTGTTATTACTGTTATTATTATTATTATTATTATATTTTAATATTTAATATATTAATATTATAATAATAAATATACGAATATCTGAACATTTAAAAACGTTCCCTTCGATTACCACCTACAACACACAATAAATATAACTATAATAAACATATATATTAATATTATAGAATTAATATATACAATAAACATAAACATTAATTTTCGAGTTATCCACAGTTATAATTCGAAGAGGAATTCATATTACTTTTTGATTACTGTTGAATCCGGCACGTAACACGGACAGAGAATTTTTCTTTTCGTTTTTCTTTCGTTTTTTTCTTTTTTATCATTCCATAATAATCACGCATTCACGTATGTACGTTTAATGTAAAGTTGAAAATATTACCAAGGACTGATTCTCGTCTTAGTTCTTTCTTTTCTTTTTATTCTTTCTTTCTTTTTTCTCTCCTTTCTCTTCCTATTGATTTTTTTTTCTTTTGTTTCGTCGTAGGAAAAGAAATTCAACGTAGCGTTATGTCTTTTGAGAAATCGAGAAAATCCGTAGCTCGCACGATGACGCATCCTCGAATCTCGATATTCGTTCATGCACGTTTCAAAGCTTCTATCTGTATCTCTCTCTCTCTCTCTCTCTCTCTCTCTCTCTCTCTCTCTCTCTCTCTCGTTCTATCTCTCTCTAAATGTATCTATCTATCTCTCATTCGTTCGTTGCTTCGTTCTCGTTTACTATCGCCATCGTTTCTCCTCTTGGACTACGTATGTGAACTTGCAAGCTCGGAAAACTCGCACGGGACCACCGCCCTTTGATCGCCGCATCAACGTTTTTTAATCGCGTTAAGCGTTCCGCCGTCGCCTTCGAACGAACCACCGACTTTATCCTTTATTTCTCTCTCTCTCTCTCTCTCTCTTTTTCTCTCTTTCTCTCTTCCTCTCTTTCTCTCTTTCTCGTACATACACGGAAGTGAGCAAGGCACGAAAGAGCCTCGGTTGTTTAATTAAAAGCAGATCGAAATGACGTCCAGAGCTTTCATCGAAGAAAAAGAGAGAGGGAGAGAGAAGCCGTGTAACTCGCAACGTTCAGTGTTACAGACTTTCAATTAATTTAACGTCGCCTCGTTGTTCGGTACAACCACTACGACGACGACGACGACGACGACGACGACGATGACGACGACGACGACGACGACGAAAAGGACGACGAGGACCAGGAAGAGGACGACAAGGACGAGGACGAGGACGACGACTATTACATGAAGAACAGTGTTTCGATAACGAGTAAGCTTTCCGATATAATCTAAAACAATAATAGAGAAGAGAGTGAGAGAGAGAGAGAGAGAGAGAGAGAAAGAGAAAGAAGTAAATAAAATTTACAATTTATTTCTAAATTTCTTTTACTTCTTTAAATAACTTTATTATTTTAATTTATACGAGCGAAATATAAGTAACGAAAAATAATAAAGAAAAACAGATCAGTGACAATGTGAAAATAAGTATATTAAATTTAACGTTTATGTATGATTATAAATTAATTAAACATATTTATGTGAGTATTATAATTTATATATGTATGTGTGTGTGTGTGTGTGTGTTGTGTACGTGCGCGCGTGCGTGTGTGTAAAATGAGTATACATGAGTAAAAGAATAGTAGTAGATAGGTAATATGTGACAAAAGCTGATTCGTAATTTACATGAAAAATAAAAGTACAATGTTTCAATGACGAGTAATGTTTCATAGATGCGGAAGACGAATAACGAAGAGGAATGTAAAAACGAGTATACAAGATTAATTAAGCTATGTTTACATTAAGTACAATAATTTATATTTAGTTTCTTTTTTTTCCCCGACGCGAGTAAAGAACGATATGTACTTATTATCATCGACGGAAATGTATTTTATATTCTAATGTGATAACGGCTGATTCGTAATTCAGAAGAGGAGGAAGAACAATGTTTCGATGACGAATTAATTTTTCGATATAAATTTAAATAATAAGAGGACGAGAGAGAAAGTGAGACGAGAGAGAGAGTGAGAGAGAGAGAGAGAGAGAGAGAAGGGGGAGAAAAAATGGAGAAAATTTATATTTCACACTAGTGAAAGACACGTAATGAAGGACAATAATAAAGCAAGACAAAGGATTGATAATGTGAAAATTAGTATATAAAATCAAATATATTGATATTAGGTATAATAATCATTAAAATATTTTTAACCCGAGTAGAAAAATAATCGACGAGTAATGAAGAATGACAAAGAGAAACGAAGTATCGATTTTAAAGGGATAGTAAATGAGATTAAACAAATTTATAATGAAAGAATAAATTGAAATAGATCGATCGTTCGCTCGTTAGTAAACTTGGTAGTAAATTTATAAAGTATCGAACATTTGATATTGAACGTTATCAAAATTGACCGAGCAAAGTGTCTATTTTATGAACGATGAAAACGTATTTCAAATTCTAATGCTAATGTGACAACAACCGATTTGTAACACGCAGCTATTAGATTAGAAAGCTCAACCGGATCGTCAACTCTTGTCCGAGTTTCTAATCTTCATACATGTGATAACCGGCCTGAGTCACCGAGAGACGAAGAGAGAAAGAGACATTTATTATAATGCTTGTGCTTGCTGAATATCAATGAAGCAGTATTATAATAATATGTCGGAGAACATTCATCAAAGTAGAAACCATCTTTGAATTATCATATGTCAGTTTTCTTTGTTTTTCTATACGCGTGCGTGTGTGTATGTGTGTAAATTAGTTAGAAATTTGTGCAATTTAACGATTATGCTTAATCGTATCAATTTAATATGACATTTAGAAAGAGAGAGAGAGGGATATATATATATATATATATATATATATATATATATAGAGAGAGAGAGAGAGAGAGAGAGAGAGTTGATAGAAATTAAAATATTTTTGAAATATTTGTAATTCAGTTTGTTTTTTTTTTATGTAGATATTGATTCTGTTAACTTTCTTTAACGTCATGTGACTTTGAAACTCACATAAAATGTATGTGTATATTAATATACATATATAAATATTTTAGAATTTTATTTCGTTTTCTCCTATTAGAAAATTAATTAATTATTAGTATTACGTTAGACAAATTAATATAGCATGTTGTTCGTATTCGAAGGTCGACCTTTTCTATATAAGTTATATTACACTGAATATAACTTATACCGGTAGAAGTATAATACGACTAGTACAGTGTAACTTTAATGGTGAAATACGTATCCGTATAAGTTACTTGAGGAAAGTTGATTATCTATAGTTATACTAGTACGATTTATATTATTAAAGAAAAAAAAAAAACAAAAACATGGAAAAGAAAATTATACAGAAAGACTGTGACATAATTTATTCCTTTGGTATGAAAAACTTGTTGTTTTCAGATATACAGAAATAAAGATTAGATATCACATTATTATACCTCTATATTTACAAAATTAAACGAAGATTCTTTAATTCTTTATAGGCAATGATTAGTTCATATACTGGATATAATTAAAATGTTAATCAACCGTGCGCGAAAACAAAAATTTGATAACTTTATAATACCAAGATTCTTTTAATACAAAAGTTGCGTACTCCTGTTAATTTAGATCTTTCCAATTTTGCTTTTTTTTTTTTTCTTTTGACCTTCCTTTCTTTCTATCTCCTTTTCTATTTCCTTAGAGAAATGTATTCCAACAGTAAGAATACGTCGCGTATCAACGGTTTGAAAGACAGTAACGAGTTCGACGTACGACATCGTTCGCGATCGTGTCACACCTGAACTCGCCTAATTATGATAGCTATCGATACGCGTTCGTCACGATAACGTGAATGACATCTTTGCCTTGTGTTTCACGTCATTGGTATTCGTTATTAAACGCGACGCTCTCATGTCAAAAGAAAGAATCGTATGTCTCATTACTGTTATCCCCGACGCTCTTTTGATATTCTCTCAACGATGAATCATGTACACGCGTCTTCTGTTTCTTTATCGGGGTGAGGAGTAGGGGTGGGAGAGGAGGAAGGAAAGCAAAAGGAAACCAAAACCAAAAAACAATAAGGAATGGAAAGGCAAGAAACCCACCCTGCGCTATCCTCGTCCCGAAACCATAAGAAAAAAGAAGGATTCGATTAATGATACAAAAAATGATTTCATAATTTTCGTAGTATTAATCTCACGGAAAATTTCTAATCGTTTTTCCCACGAAACTTATTGTAACTCGCGTTTAAGTTTTAACGATCCCCATTCGGCACGTCCATTTTAATGGCGTCACATTATTCTTAACTTCACTTTTCTTCGTCTGAAATGTTATCACAGTGAAAAAGAGGGATTGATGGTGGCGGGACGTGGTGGGAGTGGGGGTAGGGGGGCAGGTTATAAGTAAAGTGAGACATTTTCTATCCACTTGCTAATTTTCCCACGAGAAATCGTATTATAATATTTCATTGGTGTCATTAAAGGAGTATATCAGAGGTACCAGCCTGGGAGGAGCAAGTCGTTTTCTTTTCTTTTTTTTTTTTTCTTTTATCGGCTGAAAATATAAAATTTCCTCGAGAAAAATTATATTCTGTATAGAATGAAACTATCAGCTCGTGCGCGCTAGACAATATATACGATTACGTATGGTCCGACGCTTTCCAATCGAAGAATATAAACGAAATAGGGAGGAGATTATTATACGTTCAAACGAGCTTCTAATCAAAATTCGCTAATCGATAATTTTTTCACGAAGAGATGAGGATACAAAATAGTTATTTTTTTTCTTTCTTTTTTTTTTTTTTCTTTTTAATGCGTGTCATCGCGTCACGCGTTCTGACAAGTGTCGTAAAAAAAAATTGTCGTATAATTGTCTTAGCGATCAATCGTTCGTTTGTGTTTCTTTGTAAATAATCGCGCGTCAACGGCAACGAATTGCCAATCGATCAACACGTAGGGCGTATATACGTCGTCGTCGTAATCGGAATATTAATTACATTTGTTGAGAAAAATTTACGAATCGTTGGGAAAACAAAAATTCACTTGACACTTTCAAATCGAAACTGTCATTCGGACGTATGCATACAATTCCGCACTCTTTTCTATCCACTCGGTGATTTTCCCCTTCCCCCGTCCCCATGAGAAGTCCTACTACGGATGTTTCATCGACGTCATTGCGAAACATCAGAGATCCCCTATCCCGTCGTATCACTTTTAGAAGATGTCCGACGTAATTTAAATAAAAGAAAAAAAAAAAGAAGAAAAAAGAAAAGAAAAAGAGAAAACCTTACGAAATGATCTTTAAAAACGACGTCACGATCATATCGTCGTCATCACTTCTCTATCATAAATCACGTAACGTCGAAGAATTGTTAATCACGTTACACATACGTTATTATCGATTTATTTTATTAACGAATCCACTTTTTTAATCATCGACGATATCACGCGGACACTTTCGAATCGATGATACAAACGAGGAACGAATTATTATCAACGTGTTATCGTTAACTCGTATGAGAAACGATAGATCTCCGAAAACCGAACTTCGGGAAATACTCGTTTCGAACGAATTATTAATTACTTTTTCTTTCCTCTTTTTTTCCAATCATCGATGAATCATCACTCGACACACTCGAATCGATAATATGAACGAAAAGTAGCGCACATAATCCTCACAGGTTCTTCGTCAGCGTAAAAAACGATAATATCACATCTTCGAAACTTTCGGTGCATACCTATCCACGATATTGACAATTGAGATGACGATCTCTTGGTAGGAAAGAAAAAATGAAAAACAAACAAAGAAAAAAAAAGGTATTAAATCCTTCTCACTCACCTTTGCTGGAGATACCAAGTGTACCAGCGAACTGGACAACGAGAACACCGATAACACCGATGATAGCGGCTCTCATGTTGACTCGAAGAAAAGTCACTAATGCGTAATCGTTACGTTTCCTTGATTGAGCACAACCAGTAGCACGAGAACAAGGAGTAGCAGTAGCAGTAGCAGTATTAGTAGTAGTAGTAATAGTAGTAGTAGTAGCACTGGTACCGTTATTACTAGTAATAGTAGTAGCAGTAGTATTAGCAATGGTAGTATCACAATTGAGTACAGATTTGTAACACTGGTCCGACGTTAGCTTCGAATGATTTATCTCATCATTCACATCACAACCACCACCGTCAGGATGAAAGACAGTTGGCACTCTCGTCACTGGCATAACTCCACGTTCCTTCGATTATATCAAAATCAGAAAATGGAGAAATGTTGGGAAATAAGAAAAAAGAAAAAGTTATTAAAACGATGAATAATAGTAATAATAATAATAATATGAAGAAGAAGAAGAAGAGGAGGAGGAGGAGGAGGAGGAGGAGGAGGAGAAAGAGGAGGAGGAGGAGTAGGAATAAGAAGAGGAAGAATAAGAAGAAGTACAACAATATAATCCCTCCGAAGAAAACTATCCGTAGGATCCAAAGCACACGCTGTCACCCAGTCAACTACAAAGATTGCACGCGCCGCGCCGATGTTTTCATGCGCGTCGAGGAGTCGCAAGCGGAGTAGAGTGAAGAGAGAGAGAGAGAGAGAGAGAGAGAGAGAGAGAGAGAGTGGAGGGGGGTTGGTCGTCTAGGTTGCTAAAGGTAGGAAGGGTTTTGCGCGTTTTCGCGGCTGGGCGGCTCCCTTATCCCGCGAGATCCATTCGATCTAGTAGTCCGATAAAATAACGATATCGATATATCCAATATCTTTTTTGTTTAAAATAAACACACACACATATATATATATATATATATATATATATATATATGTATGTATATAATTAGTCCTCAAGATGTATCGAATGTAATGTCACTCAAGATCATATTTTAATAAGTTATCGAAAGAAAAAAAAAAGTAATTACGATGAAATTATTGTTGAGGAGCGAGGTAGATGATTTGGGACGAGCGGGTGGATGAGTGAGTGAGTTGATGTGGTTTAGGGGGAGAGGGGTAGGGGGTAAGCGGTAGGATATACGATCGACGTGTAAAAATTCAATGGAGAAACAAGGGATGGCAGGGCGACACTAGGGCAAATTATAAGCTCTTGCCGCGTCGAAACACCCGGCGCTACTGAGTGAACCGAAGGAGCCACGAAACTCAGCAGCAGTCGCTCTCTGGTATACGTGCGGACACCAGGAGGAAGCTGGCTGGCTGGCTGGCTGGCTGGCTGGCTGGCTGGCTGGCTGGCTGGCTAGATGGTCGGAGAGTAGTGGTGGTAGTGATGGTGGTGGTGGTGGTGGTGGTGGTGGTGGTGGTGGCGGCGGTGGTGGTGGTGGTGATAGCGGCGGCGCTGTTCGTAGAGGGTGGAAAGCGTCGCTAGAAAGGGCGGCCCACCCCTTTCGACGAGGACGAGGACGACGAAGACTACGACGACGACTACGACTACAACTACGATGACTACGACGACGACTACGACGACGACTACGACGACGAGTCTTCGTTGCATCGTCAGAGCAAACTCGAAGGTGTGCACTTCAACGAAAGTGTCACTCGTCTTTCCGAACTCGAAACGATCTCCGACTGTTATTGGATTCGCGGGATTAAACTATTTTCTTTTTTTTCCCTTTTCTATTTTTATTTTTTTATTTTTATATATATGTATATATATATATATATTTTTTTTTTTTTATTTTTTTATTTTTTTTCTCTCTTTTCCTATTTAATTGGTCGTTTCTCCTCGCTCCTCGCTTCCTTCTTGGGCTTCATTTTTATATAAGTTTTGCGAAAGAATTTCACGCCGAGGGTGTTTTTTATTTGTCGTTTTCTTTTCTCTCTCTTTTTTTTTCTTCTTCTTCTTCTTCTTCTTTTGCTTTTGTTTCGTTATTACACGAGAAACCTATGTGCTCCTATAGTGATTGGAAAATTAAAAGAAACATATATAAATTGTGTTTGCTAGAACGAACGCGAAGGAAGAAAGAGTGGAAATGATGAATAAGTTGTGTGTGTGTGTGTGTGTGTGTGTGTGTGTATACTATATATACTATGTGATTTGGCTTCGAACCGAGTTAGAATTTTGATTCTTACTTCGTCGATTGTGTTATTGATACATGAAATAGTGTATAGAAATTCTTGTAGTCGAACAGATCGATGGTTTAACTGTAAAGGGTTCATACGATATATATATATATATATATATATATATATATATATATATACTTACATATTAAAAATTTTCAAAGATGATTTATAAAGTAGTAAAAAAGTTTATATGAAGGAACGCCTTATCAGGCTGACTACGTACTCGACATGTACTACTTTCTCCATTGCATTCATTCGCACGAAGAACTTCGTAAAAAGGGATAATAGAAATTGTGGAAAGACAAAAAAGAAACAAATGATGATGATAATAATAATATTGTTTCACAATTTTTGAATTTTCTTCGATCACTCTAATAATTAAATACAATTAACAACATTATAACTAACGTGAGAATAACGAACGCTACGGCAATCAAAATTTTTTTATAAATTATTACGTACATTCTATAATGTTTCGCGCGTGTTGTTCCCTCTTAGTTTCGTCTGTCCCGTCCCTCATTCTCCCTCCTCCCTCCGTCTGCCCCTTAATCTTTCTCCTTTTATCATCGATCGTTACGACGATTAACGTCGTCCGACACGAAACGATACGAAGCTTTCGGACGAATCGAATGTTCGACTAATTAGCGTTTTTCGCATTTCCATAAAGGGTCGTTAACATTATATCGTCCAATAGTTGAAACGTGATGTTTTGTAGTATGTGAAAATGGTCGACGAATAATGAATGACCGCTTTCGGTATTGTATTTCCCACATAAAACTCGCGCTGCTTCTCCCTCTCTCTCTCTCTCTCTCTCTCTTATTCTATCTATCTATCTATCTATCTATCTATCTATCTATCTATTTATCTATCTATCTATCTCTTTCTCTCTTGTTAACATGGTTAGCATGCTAAACGAATTTTATTGCGTCCTATTGATTTCGTATTTTAATAGCGCTACGTCGATAAGTAGAGTATACACAAGTACGAACTCGTTTGATTGTACTATTCGTTAGAAGTATTGTCACGGTAATTTCCCGAAGTTATTCGTTAATGTAAAGCACGTGATATCACGTTTGTAGGATTAACGTCGTTATTATTATTATTATTATTATTATTATTATTATTATTATACGTTATGTATTAATT
This sequence comes from Dolichovespula sylvestris, assembly GCA_918808275.2. NCBI lineage: Eukaryota > Metazoa > Arthropoda > Insecta > Hymenoptera > Vespidae > Dolichovespula > Dolichovespula sylvestris. Next base: position 1,827,597 of record OU964980.1, read on the forward strand.
AGCAATAGATAAAGTACAATTTTTAATTTTGCATTGAATTGCGATACGAAGTACTCCTTGATGTTGCTTTTTTTTCTTGATCTTTCTTCCTGTTCTTTTGTTTTTGTCTTCTTTGATTTCAAATACGTGAAGACATGCACTTCGATGAAACGACAGAGAAAAGATAAACAGATCGGACACGCGCGTGCTCGCGCATACATTTTATTACAATAGATCGATTTATAAGTATTTTATAAATTACGTTTATACGAAGGATAGATTTTTATAGTGACGATAGTAAGAGACTTTTACGAATTTATAGAAAGAACGTTACGTTCGTCAATCGCGACGAGTGTATTAATTAATCGTCAATATATCGTTGTTAATTTCGCGATTGCAAGAAAGGAAAAAGAAAAGAAATACAATTTGCACGACGTCGCACATTATTTTTATTTCGACGATGAGCAAAACGTTTCGATCGCAACGATAAATTTTCACATATAACTCTATGCACGATAATAATCATTCACGAGAATCTATTCTATTTAATCGAATATAATTATAATTCGATTTGACCTAACGCGAGAGAGTACAATCGTGGCATGTATAAAACCAGTTTTCGGTTTGAATCGTAGGATAAATATTGTAAAGTTAACGGTCTTCTAAGCTCTAACGTCCTCCCACTTCTCCTTTCCTTTTTTTTTTTTTATACGTCGCGACGTTGCATCTACTGTCTAGTAGTAGATTACACGTTTCGTTGGATAACGAAGCTCTGTTTTGTCGGTCGATAATCAACATTTGTAGAATATTCCACGTAAGTAATAAAATGTCACTCGAAATATCACGTATCAAAACACATGAAAGTATCCACGCATGCATGCATACACATACATGCGCGCGCCCACACACATACACTCACACACACGCACACACACATATTCGCGTTAAATACGAAATTGAGGAATACCGACTAGATGTTTTACCATTTCCGTGCAACTCGTCATTTATATTCCGTTATCGTTCTTCCAACTAATTGCTTCTTACGATGCCACCGAAACATATTTATTAAAAATTATCTCGGAAAATCATTCGTAAGCTGTCACTTGCAATAACATTGATATCTTTCACTGTCTCCCTTTCTTTCTCTATTTATGTCTCTTTCTCTCTTTCTCTCTCTCTCTATCTCTATCTCTATCTTTACCTCTATCTCTGTCTCTCACTCTCTCACTCGTACTCTAACGAATTAATTACAAACACCAACATCAATACGTCGGAAGGGAATCCTACCTGTTCATTTAATAATTTATTCGACGAACGGATGAGAGAAATCAGACCATGAAATGTTGAACACATCAATCCAACATTCGGAAGTAAAAGGTTAACGATATGACAACAACAACAATAATAACGACGACGACGACAACATTAACAACAACAACGACGACAACGATAACAATAATAACAATAATAGGAATAATAACTATGTCAGAATACGTACGGTATTATAAAAAATTCGGTATAATATCATATTTGTGCTAAATCCATCGAGGTAATGCGATGGCAAGTTTTTGTCCGTCCATATAAAACGAATTCATTTCGTGTAAATTAATTCTCCATGACGTATCGTAAAATTATTATCATACGTGCACGTACGTACGACGTCGACGAGATGAACAACGTGTGCGTGACGTTCTTAAAAAAAAACAAAATTATCTACCTTACAAATTTCTTTTTTTCTTTTCTCTCCCTCTTCTTCTTCTTCTTCTTCTTCTTCTTCTTCTAACACCTTTAGTTCGTTTCCAAGTAATTTCCTATGGGAGATCTTTTTTAGAACCCTTCTCTCTCTCTCTTTCTTTTTAATTAATTTCAATCAAAAAAAATTTGTTTCTCTTAACTTATTAAAATCATAAATACTGTTATCGTTTCTCTCCATTTTTTGTTTTATATTTTTCATTTTTTCTTATCGAAGTAAATAAAGATCTCGATAAAATTAAAGGCGATCTGTCGACAATTTTATATTTATGTCAGAAAGAAAAATATATATGGGGCCAATTGAAAATATAAATATTAAATATAATCCAATGATAGTAATTAATGGTAAACAACGTTACACAAGTGAATATTTTGAAAGCTCAAACGTGAAAGATCCCTGCTTGTGTTCACCCCCTCCCCCTTACCTTCACCCCGATACGTACGACGATAATATAAAACGTAGGAAGACGTATAATTATCAACTTTTTCTTTTTTTTTTTATTTTCTTCTTCTTTCCCTTTTAATTTTTATTAAAAAAAAAAAAAAAAATGCAGAAAAACCAACGAAAGGATCACCAACAAGGATGTTATTAAATCATTTGGATGAAACTTTAGCAAAGAAGGTTTGTTAAGAATCAATAAGTTTGCAGTTACGGTTAGAGTCTATCATATTTTATTTTCGTCGAGGAAACGTAAACAATTCTATTGTTCTATCAATTCTACGTAGATTCATCAAAATCGAACGTAGCGAGAGTTTCTTATGAATCGACGAATCGATGAATTTTCCCTTCGTAAAATCAAGAAACAAAAGAAACACGTTTTCCATGAAATGAACAAATTTACTTCGAAATAACTGGTTTGAACCGTTCCGATCAAATATACCAGTACTTACGGGGATTCTATTGAAATATTTCTCAAGAAATGTTTTTATTTTTATATCAGAAATGGTATAACAAATTTATCGTCTCTCAAAGATATATATATATATATATATATATATATATATATATATATGTTTCTTGGAAAATTAGATCGTGGATTTCGAACGAAACAAACGTGCCCTTTTCTTATCGTGTTACGACGTTTGCCGAGCCTTAAAGAAAAAGAAAAAAAAACTATCCACGACTTAACGAAAAATCATTGATTGAGAGAGAGAGAGAGAGAGAGAGAGAGAGAGAGAGAGAGAGAGAGAGAGAGAGAGAGAGAGAGAGAGAGAGAGAGAGAGAGAGAGATTAATATAAATATCGTGTTAACTTGAATCAATATAATTCTTATACATATTTAAACTTACGTTTGATTAAGTCACCTGGTATACATCCTACTTCAGACAAATCAATTTCAGGCAATTTAAGTGAGGTTCCATTTTCCGATATATTAAGTAATTCACCATACTTGACACCCAATGGATGAGCGATTGTTGAAAACGATGACGCCACTAATAAAAACGTCACGAAATAAAGAACGAAAGATTTGATATTCATTGAACGTTAATAAACACTTGGCAAATCCTCAAAGAGGATCTATCTATCGTTTCTTTCAACAAATCCTTTTATAACAGCTGTAACCCCACTGTATTTGAGAATATCGTTTAGAGATGCAATTTTCTAATCGTTAAGAGAATCGGCTACAGGCTGCATAAAACTAAGCGTATGATTTTAACGATCGTGAATAAATATTTTTACTCTTTTCTCTTTTTCTTTTCCATTTCTTTCGTAATTTTTTATTTCCGAATCATCGAAATATTTTATTAAATATATCCTAATGAAATTTCAAGGATAAATGTTCTTCGTTTTTGAAGTGAAAGTTTTAAAAAGTATATATAAGAAATAACAAGGAAAAATGTATCGAATTATTCATTTTTTATTTTCAGAACAAATCTAATTTATATATTACATACTTTTATAATTTAAATATTATATATTTTGTAAGATCTTAAAGTACGAGCGTTTGAAAGTGATCAATTATATTTCATTCAGTTCTTATTTCAAAACAGAACAAAAGAGTCGAGTCACGATTTTTATTTACATTTTATTTAGATAGATATGCGCTAATTGGATTATTCATAAACCAAATTGACCAACTATATGAAGAAAATAAATAAATAAAAAATAAAAGAATAAAAAAATAAAATAAAACATTACTTTTTCGTTTTGTAAGTTTTGCTACTTCATCATCAAATAAATCATCAAATTTTATATACCAATAAATACTTATCTTCCTCTGGATCCAAGTTGCTTCAAAAAAAGAAAAAAAAAGAACAAGAAAAATGTATTAAATAATTTATCTTTTATTTCCATGTCAAATCTAATAACAACGTAACGAACACGTACATAAAATATGTTTGCCCTAGATATATGTACATAGATGTATATATACGTACATACATACATAAGTCTTATTAATTTTATGATTGGATTCTCGAAATCATCCAATGTACTACTTCGATAGTCAAATAGTCAATCGATAGTCAAAGCAACCATTCTTTTATGTTTATTTATTTTTTATAATTTGATTGAAAAAAAATTATATTTAATTATACGAATATTATTACGCATTTTCAATCATTTATTTATTTAAAACAAATTAAAATTTTATTAATGATCGAGCGTTCAATGTTATAATTATAATTAGAATTGTTATGATAATGTGTAAGATCGTATAAGATTAGAAAAAAAAAATAATTATTTTCTTTCCAAACGATTTATTATTAACATGAACGTGCATATATATATATATATATATATATATATATATATATATACGTCCTAATTAGTAAATAGTCGATCGGTCATGTAATATTAGTGTATTAATTAGAGAGTAAACATCACGTGAATTTAAAAAAAAAAAAAAGAAAAAAGTACAAACACAAAAGGTTAAGAAAATATCCTTATTAGTGAATGATCAATTGGCCATGTAATATAATGAATTTTTACATGAATTTAAAAAAAATAAAAAAATAGTACAAATACGAAAGGTTAAGGAAATATACCAAAAAATTACTAATATTTTACTATTCGACATTTACCGTTTAAATCGCGTTTTTGTCCCGGTGGACATGGTATCGGCGGTACTTTAATTATTTCAGGAGCAAGGTTATTTCCAAGGACATAAACTCGAGCCATGATCATTGGAAAAATAATGCACATCAGGATCGTACAAATGATCGAGAGGAAGAAACGCATTTCGATTCTTTTCGTAGGGATTTACAAAATTGAAGAAACAAATATTTGTCCTTCGAGGAAATCCACGTATTTCTTATTTCCTTCTTCCCTTTTCTTTCTTTCTTTCTTTCTCTCTTTCTTATCTAAAGGACATAAAATTCGTCAAATAATTCTAACGATCGTTCCACATTTAATTATCATCCTGATTTACATGATGATGTTTTCATGAATATTATACAAATTGCATTAAATCACTATGTACTTACACGAATTAAGATGATCCGATATTATACGTACGTATGTATGTATATACTTATGTATCGAAGAAAAAAACTATCGAAGGATCGGTATTCTCGAAGGTCGATATTACTGTTCTCGCCGTTGAAGTAACTAACGATATTGTAACTTACTGCTAGTCCGATGTGATCGTATTTATACGTTATACCATGATTACGTCATTTCAAGCATTAACTATACACTCAAAGTAAATAAAAGATATTCCTTCTTAATCGATTACTATGCCTAAACGAAACGGTCCTTTGAGACACGATGCGAATAAAATACTTCCATTTGGAAACTGGTTTTTCTTTTTGTCTATGGCATTTTAATATAAATTTCAAAATCTTAGATGTGACTTCACTTTAAGAGGAAAAAAAAGTTTACACGTTAAATGTTAATTTTTTCGCGCGCGTGTGTATGTCTGTGTGCGTATTTTGTTGACATTTTAAATTATTATTAAATCAAATGAATTTTTTCTTATTATCTTTTTTTTTTATATCTTGCTATAACGTCGTTCAAAAAAAAAAAAAAGAAATAAAGTAAAATTACTTATTTAACTACTTATCATAAGCAGTTAAGAATATATTTAACGTTACGTATGAATATTTGTGTGTGTGTGTGTGCGTGTGTGTATGTGCGTCTGATAAAATGTAAATTATTACTAAAAGAATAAATTAATTCTCTTTTTTTCTTTCTGATTTCGTAATTTAAGGTCATTGAAAAAAAAGGAAGCAAAAAAGAGACAAAAGAATATAATAAAAATTGTTGTTATATATCAAAACTCATACATGCGAAAATATAGTTATATTCGACTTGTGTCAATTACACGTATATACACACATACACAAAAGATTCCATAATTTTCCTGTAATATTCATAGAAATGCGAACTATTTTTTTTTCGCCATCTTGAAAAATGTCAAATGTCACATAATAGGTAACTCTTTCGAGGAGTATAAATAAATGATCGATCACGAGATATTCTTTAATGAAAATATTTTTTTATATTTGTCAATAACTCGTATCGCGAGCATATTACGCTTATACATTCCTCGAAAAACTTCTTTTCAATTGTTCGTCATTGATCGATCGATCGATCCGTTTTCTGACTTGAGGAACATTGGAAATTTCCAATGAAAGGTATGTTATTCAAACCATTTTTTTAATAATTAATTTTCAATAGTTCAAATACAAAATAAGTTAATATATAAACTTTTTTAATTTCGTTTCTTGAAAAAAAAATCGAATCGCTCGATTTTCAATTACAAAAATTTCATTCGTATTAAATATGCATAAATATATATGTTATATCTATTCAATGATTCGAACATAATGAGTATAAAAATTATATATCCATGTACACACACACACACACACACACACACACACACACACACATCTATATATAGCACATCACTCAATAAGTCTCCGGCCTAATTAAGAAAAATCGATCCAATAATGTCATATAATATTCGCTATTGGTAGTTTTACCTTTTTCAAGATATTCGATGAACAAAATACCATGCGCGTCTTAAAATACGGATGCCATAACCTTGCCAGCTGACTTTTGAGTTATTGGACGCCTTGAACGACTTTCACCGGCTACTGTCCACTCAGTTGACGATCTTTTTGATTCAGGTGTGTAATAATGAAGCCATGTTTCATCCATTGTCGCATATCGATGCAAGAAATCCGTTTTATCTCGCTTGAATAGTTCCAAACAGCACTCTGAATCGTCGACGCGTTGTTGTTTTTGGCCCCGTGTGAGCAAACGCTCCACCCACTTCGAAAGCAACTTATGCATGTTCAAATTTTCGTAAACAGAATGTCATGAAATTTTGATACGTATCGTTTGAAGGTTAGTACTATCCAAAAATCATATAGGTCTGTCAACAGTGTTGCCATATATGTGTCAGACCGAAGACTTATGTATTGTGCGATGTATTATAAATATAATGTAGATTTCTTTATAATAATAATATTATTTTTTCAAGTAAATGAACATTAGAAAAAATATTTGAATAATTTAATAAGAGTCTCAATATATAAAAATGATCATTATTCTTATACAGAGATAACAAATATCGCTTTTATCGTCAAAAATCGTTTTTTAATTCCAATGATTTTATTCACATCATATAATTTATTTTTCCATTCTTTTTTGTTTTTAAATTTTATTATATTTGTCATCAATTCACTGTTCGTACGCGAACGAACGTAAAAATATTTTTGTCGAGGACGATGGAATCTTTCCTAGTTAATTTCTTCATAATCGTATTGATAAGTGAGACAGTGATAGGACTTCCTGTTACTGTATCATCGTTACTGTTAACGACGAGTGATAAAAAGATGGTGGAAAAGGACGAAGAAATGACTGAGCCTATAAGGCGTCCGATATTTTCGGTTTATCATTCAATCAGAATTGGTCGTATCATAGAATGTGGTGAAAAACAAAAGCGAAATTGAAACGGCTTGCGTAGAATTATTACAAAATGACGACCAAACAAAAATTTGTTTTTTATATTTTTACGTAATTTTCTTATCTATTATATTATTGTATATTACTAATATTAAGAAAGAAAAATGTATATATATATATATATATATATATATATATATATATATATATACATATATATATATTGATGTAAATAAAAATAGATATATTACTACGATATATATAACGTAATTATAAATATATAGTTACGATTTTCTTTCTTTTTATATATCTCTTTTTATATATATTTTTAATATATTTTATAAACACATAGTTTAATTATACATACGTATATATTTATTCAGAAGTTATTATACATAAACATATATATATATATATATTTCCAAGTTGAAATTTTTCTAGCTTAAACAGCATCGTGGATACGTCGTTACTTTTAGCTTCTTTTTATATGATAAAGAAACAAAAATATATAAGAACACGAGTGGATATGTCAACAATTTTATGTATGTTAGTAAGAAATGTGTGGGGTCCGATCGAAAATATAAACATTAATAATACCCAATGGTATAGTTTTCAAAGAGTTCGTTTGAGAATGAATGGGCTTAATTAATAGTAAACAACGTACGTTCGAATATCTCCGAAGCTTGAACATGAAAGCTCTGCTTGCGCTCACCTCATTGCTAGCATATTACCACGGCTAATTATGGTTATCGATTTATCGAAGATCAATGCCACATGATTCGGTACGACGATGTCCAGCGGAGTCGTATAATTATTAATTTTATTGTCTCCAACAGTTTTGTTTTTATTTTATTTATTTTCTCCCTTTTTTTCTTTTCTTTTTTTTTTCTTTCGACAGTCGACAATTCTGATATTAACCTTTCGCATAAATTTTTGCAAGAAATTTATTGACATCGAAAGTTCGTTGATTCAATTAAATTTTATTATTATTATTTTTTTTTTCATAAAGAAAAAAACATTTCTTTTGGTCTATCGATCCTGTGATCCAATAAACATTCATCAAAGTGAAAGATCAAAATCGAAATTCGCGACTGGTTCTCATGGATCGATGAATGTTTTCTTCGTGAAATCTACAAAACAAGACGGACAAGTTTACATTGAATAAATTTACTCGAGTAAAACCGGTTTTACCACTTCGATGAAATACTCGAATTCATTTTGCATATCCGTCTGTATATATATATATATATATATGTTTTTATTTCTATATCGGACAAAGTATGACGGATTTATCACTTTGAACAAATAAATGTCTCTTAGAAACTTATATCGTCGATTTTAAGAAAAATAAACGCGAGCGTTTTCCTTTTTTTCTTCTGTAATTATACTGATACACTTGGTGATTATACTTACATCGTAATTATAATTATTAAAGAAATAATGATCGATATTTTTTTCGATCGCCACTCTAATGAAAACGCACTTTGATATTATATCATACGGAAACTTCTATCTGTATCCGTTCCTGAGTTAAGAGACGAAGTAATCAATAATAAATGATAGATCTAACTATCGATAAAAATATATAATTAAATGCCATCAATAAATAGATCATAAAATATTCTGTTGACTTTAATTAATATAATTGTAATATGTAATTATCATTTACTTTCGACAGAGACACCCGATAGACTTGTCACTTCGTTATAAATCAATGTCAAGTAAATTAACTCTATTTTCCAAGTATTAGATCGATACAATAATTATACGCTCTTGACGGACAATGGTTTGCTTGAAATGGTGACGTCACTGATAAAAGTACGACGAAAGGAAGAACGGAAGGATGTTATTTTCATCGAACGTTACATAGAATCGATAAATCGTTAGACGTTTCTCTTTCTTTGTTGAATGAAAACAGATCTTTCTATAACAACGTGCTAGATTCCACACGTATACGACCATTCGTAACCTGTTCTATAATCTTGAAAGGATAATCCATGTAGGGATGAATTAATCGATTGACCATCAAAATGGCTATCCGAAATGGCGACGTCTTTCGATTTCGAATAATTAGTGATATTCGAGATAAAGGTCTCGCCACGCCATTTGAAGTTACTCGGACGTCGTCTGATATTTTTTCGATGAGTTCACGATCGTGTTCAGGTGTCTCTACGTTGTCACGAAGTCACTTAGTTTACGAAAGTTCGATAATAGCTCGACGACAGCCGAAGATTTCTAGAACTGTAGCATAACGAAATATACACGACCATAGTCCTGTGTATTCAACGAGAAACGAGAATGTCGACCTTAAGCGAATAGACGAGTGTTCGGTAATATGTGCGTCGAAAATTTTATCACAAATGTCGAGAGTCGATTTTGCAGTATTAATTAAATTCAAAGTTCCCGCCAAGAGTATTAGGTCAACGGACGAAATTTTCATGATAAGTGCTTCCAAAAGAAATCGCACGGATGAAGATTCTCACATGGAACAATGTTTTTCGAAACGTGCACGAGTCCGATATATCGATCACGCGTCCGGTCAATTATTAACGACAGAGAAAGAATTTTTCTTCGTTCGTAAAATATTGTAACGAACGAAACGAGATCCGAACAAGTATTGCGCTTTTTCTTTTTAAAGCATAGTAGAGTCTAGGTCCTTGATATCGAGGGTCCTTGAGTACTTTGATCGAACTAGACTATTTTTATTTTTTGAGAATTAATGAAATTTTTTCGTGATCCGCACAAGGACTCCTTCAAGTATACTTATTGCAACAACGGCAAAAGACGCAAATTCTTAACTGTAGTGAGAACCTGCAAGTTACGCGAAATTAGACACAGGATTTGTATGATCTTAAGTTGGTGTAATCAAAGTGATCTCATGTTTTCATTCAGTTCTATTTTTAAACGAGACAAAAGAGAATTGATTTACAATTTTTATTTATATACTATTATTTATGCGTTATTAAATTTCAAAAAAAACAAATTGTTTATCATTCCTCCGTATGAAGTCGTAGCGTAACCTTTTCTTTTGGTAATTTTTGCTTTTGAATCATCCAAAGAATCATGGAATTTTATATACTAAATAAATTATCGTGAAATTTTCAAGGGAAATCTTTTCCGAAGTAAAAGTTATAAAAAAGAAGAAGAAAGGAAAAATGTATTGTTATTCATCTTTTATTTCCATATCAAATCTAATAATAACGTAACGAATGCATACAAAATGTGTTTACCTTTGATAAGCACACATATACAGACAGGTATGTCAATGAAATGCTGCCCTAGTGTTTCTTTTACTATTCAATAGATAGTCGACATACTAATTCGAAGTATTTTTAATTTGTTGCTGAGAGGAAAAACAAAACATAACAAAATATACTGGTTAATACGAATAACGTTGCATTTTTTTAAATTGTTTATTCATTTCAAATAAATTATATCATTATAATCTAGTCGTTTACGATTCGACTATATATGTTATTAGCTGGGATAATGCGTAATATTGCATAAGTACAAAAAAAAAAAAGAAAAATAAAATGATTTTCTTAGGAAATAATTATTACTAACATAAACGCAATATATAGTACTACGAATATATATGTTACTGTGAATAATTGGTCTGATTCAGCGCAAGTATTTACAATAAAACGATTTATTCTTATCGCTAGTATTATCATGATATCTAACTTTATCTCGCGTATTTGATACTTCCGAACTTCGGTAAAAGAAATATACGTGAATTTTAACTTATCTTCACCAACTAATTCCAATTAATTCTAATTTATATTTAATTGAAAATACGAAGTCACAAATTCGTTTTATCGAGAAATTATACCTCGCTACGACATTTACCGTTCGAATCATGCTGTTGTCTGGATGGACAGAGTATAACCGGTCCATGAATTATTTGAGGCCTGGCTGCATGCCCCCCGTGTCTTACGTATCCTCGATATAGTGTCATGGTTTTCTTAGGTTCTTTATCAGCTTCTGTGGCTTGTGCCGTGATTGTATCAATAATGATAAACACGAAAATCATGCCAATGAGCGTGAAATAACGCATGTCGATTCTTATCGTAAGACGCACACAAACAAAATAATAACTTTCGATTTCTCGAAGAGATCTGCACTTTTCTTTTTTTCTCGTTTCGCTTTTATTTCTTCTCGTTAATTTCTCTTTCTTACTTTCCTCTTTTATATTTTTTCTCTCTATCTGAAGAACATAAAAAATTCATTCAAATAATTCAAACATATACGATAGACGCTTTCAATCATTTACGAAAGAATGCATAATTTTTTCTTTAGGCACTTGTTACTCACACAACGATAAAACTAATATGATGTAAATGATAATACAATGATCTCTCAAGATCGTTATTGTTGCCCCTGTCGTTGAGAAATGAAAACCAATCTGGCGTTATCCTCGTTCAGTGTTCGTATTTATAGAATTAGAAGATATTTCTTGATTACGTCATTCAACGCAGCGTTACCTTAGGTTATAAGCCTTGAATTAAAATTTCCTAGACTGTTTATTATGCCATATTGATGAAACACGGAACTTCCCGAAGTACGGTAGTAAACAGACGATCCTTTCTTGATTAAGATTGGATTTTGCTATTTATAGTAGGTTTTTTATTCTTCCATTCTTCTTCTTTTCTTTCCATATTTTCTCTTCCATTGAACATAAATTTTGAAATCCTCGACGTCTTCATATTTCGATATTTAAATATATGTTTAACATTTCCAGCAAATATTATTCATTATTAAAATGTATTTGTATTTATGTGTGTGTGAACAAGCGCGTGTCAGGTGAACTTGAAAATTATAGTTAAACGAACGAATTAATTGTTTTTATTTTTTTCCTTTGGATTATTTGCTTTAAGCTGTAGTTATAAAAAAAAAAAAAGCAAAAATATGCGAGAATAGATAATTAAATCGTTGGTATTTTCAATCGGAATAAAATCTGTTATGCATCATATTTACAATTAGATTTCTTATATTGTTTTGTAATATACATTGAAACTCATACGTACTGAAGACGATATTTGATTAATTATATTCATCTTGTCATCATCATACGTATACTCACCTGGTCAAGGTTTGGTTATATTTATTCATCGATATGTTAATTATTGGCATAAAAATAAAATATCAAATATCACGTGATCATAACTTCTTCGAAGAGTATAAAAAGGATTGAACACGAGCTCTTCTTCACTGAAAATGTACAAGTTGTTTATACTATTTGCATCGGATTGTGTAGGTAAATAAGATTTTTCTAAGCGTATCTCGAATCGATTTTTTTTATTACGACTAATCACTCGTCATCGATCCCGTATCTATTTACCGTAGATCGATAATCTACGATATTAATCTAGAAGTCATTTGAAATTGTTTATCGAAAGTTATGCGAGTTAATTTCGTTAATAATTTTATTTTATATGAATATTAATATTAAATTTTCTAGTACAAATGAATAATTATATTCTGAATCGTTCGAATACGAAGATACTTAATTAAAAATAAATGAAGGAGTGCGTGAATAAATATCTCATTTTTATCTTCGTACATATATGTGTGATGTTTGTGATAAAAAATTTTATTTATATGTAAAAAGATGTTTGTTATATTCGTTATACTTATATTCGTTTATAATATACATATACATCTGTATATTAGGATATTCCCTAAGTTTCTCCCATATCGTGTATTTGTTATCGTGAAAGACCGAAATTGGTGAATGTCGACTTTCACCGGTGAATGTCAACATCCACATAGTCGCTTGATGTATGTCCGAAATATTTGCTAAATACCCTTATTTCTGACTCACACCGGTAAATGTCGACATTCGCAACCCAGACGCAACCCAGCAGAACAAAGGATTTGGCGGGAAAGAGCGAGGTGAATGTCGACAAATACCAAATACGTCGGTGAAAGGTCGAATATTTCATTACGTTGTTGTACATTCGGACCCTCACCGGTGTATGTCGACAATCACAGATACGCTCTGGTGGAGGTCCAAAAGGGATGACCCGATAAAGAGGAGACTGGCTCTCTCTCGCCAAATCCTTTGTTTTGCTGGGAGTCAATCAGCTTTATCAGTCTTATGTAAGTTTTGATGATGCGAGCAACGTGTTCATATTTTTTTTCAGTCTGGGTTGCGTCTGGGTTGCATCTTGAATTATGGAGAAGAAAATATAAATCTCCGACATGTTCAACATTCAACATTTATCGGTGTAAGACGGAAATAAAAGTATTTAGCAAATATTTCGGACATACATCAAGCGATGGTAAATTTTATTATCACAGAAAGAACAAATGTTGTTTGTCGAATAAGATCGAAACGTTCGATTATTAGATCCCGTAGATTTTATTGTTATCACGTATGCATATATCCTTTTATATATATATATATATATATATATATATATATATATATATATATGTATATATTTGTGTGTTTGTATTTTTCTTTATTTATTTATTTTCTTTTCTTTTTTTTAATCGACTCATACTTTTTTTTTGTATAGAAACAAACGTAAAGGTATTATCGTCGAGAAGTATGAAACTCTTATTCGCCAGTTTCTTCGCAATCGTTCTCGTAAATGTAGAATTGTTACGACTCGTTGTAACCATACCACCGGTACTATTAACGATGAACGATGAAAATGTCGAGGCTCAGGACGACAAGGAAACAATATCTATGTCACCATCGGTTCCTAGATCTTCGTATAGTCTGTTGCATCCACCACCAACTCAATTATCAACCCGACCGCCATCTTATCTACCACCTTCGCCAAAAGGAGTTATCATAGATACGCCTACGATAGAATGTAATATTGGACAGAAGCGTGATCAGAACGGCAATTGCAGAAGCGTTGTATAAATTAACTAACAATCAAATATTTGCCTTTATTATTATCATTAATTTCTTTTATTTTTTCGTACTACGACGTAGAATTATTTTTTCTTCTCTCTTTTTTTTTTGTTACTTTTATTTCTCCCTTAATCGTCAAACGTATCAACGAATTTTAATTAATAAATAAATAATGTTGGAAATTTTATTCGACGAGTTCGAGATAATAGCTTGACGAGGAAAAAGTAAAAATATATTGTCATTCATCCTTCCATTCCATATAGAATCTAATAATAATATGGAGAACGTGTAACACAAATTCTATTTACCTTCGATATATACAAATATATTTATACGCAAAAGTCTATTTTAGCTACGATCGTACTTATTGGTCTGACATTCTCATCCTTTGAGTGATGTATGTATACGTACAAATGTATGAATTAAGATATGTATATATTAGAACTGATAAATTGTAACGTGCTAAAGACGATTCGATTTATCATATTCGATTATTATCTCGATTATATGATACATACTATACCTTTCCTCATTATACAGTATTCATGGAAATGTTAACTTATTATCATCATCTTCAAGAAGTATCAATATCACGTGAACGTGTTGCTCTTTCGATGTGTGTGTTTGTGTTCGTGCGTGCAGGAGTGGGCTATGGGTATGTGTGTGCGAGATGGAGCGATTAACGAACAATCAACGAGAGAGGAACGACGCTGGAGTTTGTATTCTAATATTCTGTAATAATTAAATGCATTATCTAACAAGTGTGTGCTTCCCTTTCATTTTTTCCCTTCTCAAACTCGGAATTCAGGACTTATTACAAAATTATAAGAGTTTATCCCTACAGTAACTAATTGATCGAGTGTACTTCTTCAATGAAAAGACTAGTTTTTAAATCGTAACAATGTAGCATTGTCCGCATAACACGATATTATCCGTTATTTCAAACGATTTTCTTTTTTTTTTTCTTTATTTCTTTCTTTCTTTTATATTTTTTTTTTTTTCTATTAGAACCAATCGCGTATCTTCGATATATTCCTTTGACCAATCCGTGGTAAGCCATTTGAAATTGTCAACGAAAGTTATACGAGTTTATCATTTTCTTAATAATAATATTATAACCCTGTAAATTAGGAAATTTGTTAATTAAGAAAGAGAAAAAGAGAATACATAAACAGGAATAGAATTTTTGTTTAATATATTATATATATATATATGCATGTAGGTGTATATCTAGATGTGATATTTATTATAGAAAAATTGTATTTATGTATAAGGGAAGTATATATGTATGTACATATATATATATATATATATATATATATTCGATTAATAATATAAAAAGATTACATAATATTCATTTCTTGAAGAAATCAAAATTACAATTTCGTACAAACACATACACACACAAACAGACACATAAAAAAATATATATATATATAATTTAGCGACTTATCTTGCGTGTTGATGAAAGAAGATTTTTCGATAAAAGATAAATGAAATATGCGCAATTAAACTAATCTTTAGGATAATATGTTCAACCGTCGACGTCACATATCCGTACAACAAAAACGAACGCTTTCATTTCCATAAAAAAAAATAAAAAAAAAACATAAAAATAAGAGAACAGAAAAAACTGAAGTATTACGAGAAAGTTTCGTTCCTGTTTCCATTCAAGGACACTATTTTCGGTGAAAAGAACCAACGTGGCACTTTCTTACTTGCTTACAAATTTCTTGCAGACCCTGCTTGCTTATTCACTCGCAAAGAATCCTGTCTTATTCGTATACATATCTCATTTCGATAGATCTCCTTGTATCGTCAAATTTTATCGGCACAGGTCGAACGTTCTCTCTCGTCAATCATTTACGTCCGAACATTCTCAATCAATTGAAGACACCAATCAAATATACTCTTCTTTACAACAACTATCTTTCCGTACGTGTTTACCATAAGAGCGACCGTCTACAACTGTTTCTCTCGATATCCAATACGGCACGAATAAGCGACAAAATTTTTGAGAAGATAAAAAGAAAGAAATAAACAAAAACAGGAAAGAAAAGGAGAGAAGTTGAGTACGAAGAAGTGTATGAGGAAGGTGATCTGGGTGAGCAGAGAGAGAGAGGGTGGGAGGATGGATAGCGGTAATTGCGATAGCAGACAATTTTGAAAAGGAGGAGTAGGGACGGAAAAGAAAATGGGAACCGATACGATCCATCATTGGTCCGAAGGTGTGTCCGCGTTGGTAATCAACAATTCTCAAGGTCGTTCGTTAATTTTCGTGGTTCGCTAACTCAGAAGCGTGTACTATCTGACCGATACGGATAATGTACGATGAGAATGTAAGAAATAGAATGAGAACTGACGAACCTCGTTACACTATTCCCCCACCATTTCGGCATTATTTTCGTCTTCACCGCCCTACCACCGCTAACGTCACTAACAGTAGTCAGTACCATCATGCGCACTCGCACCGTATCGATGTGGATATACTTTTATCGGTTATACGTAAGGATCGGCGTTTAACGTTGTTAGAGTCTCAGAGTTACTGTTTGTAAACTGAACTCAACATTTTCTTTTTCCATTTCTTATTTTTTTTTTTTTTTTGTCAATCTCTCATGTTTGTATCCTTCTTCGATGACGACGTAAAAGTCTCGCAGCGATATGGCCAACTAAGTGTAAACGTATGTCCTTTGCGATGGAACGAGTTGAAGCTGAATAATGGATATTGTTGATACGTATGCAATAATAAGTTTTGTATATAAATATGGCATACAAATTTTAAAAAGGAAAGAAAGAGTGATAAACGTGATCTCGTAGATTGTTTTATTCGAAATAACGATTAGCGACTATGCTTATGTTTTATATTTAATGTTGTTGTTTTAATGAAAACCGAAATTATCAGTTCGTTTTCATAATAACTACGAAATAAAACATTATGTGTTTTCCTTTTATTTGTTTGTTTGTTTCTTTTATTTTGTTTTTGTTTTACGTGTTTTTTAGTTCATTTTGTATTATTACAACTGTTAGCCCTACTACTGCCACTAACAATGATAATAATAATATTAATAATAATATTAATGATAATGATATCAATTATGTGATATCTTATCGATAATCTTTAATTCAAAATCTCTAATTTCTTGATTTAAAGATAGCTATTTTTTAAGAATCATTTCGTTGGTCCTTAGATATTAGAAATATAGTGAGAGTACGTTTATCGGCCGATGACATTGTAATCGTTTGAAAAACGATAGATATTTGTTAAATTCGTTTGTTTCGAAAATGGCAACGTCGATATAAATGTCTAGTTAGCGAATTCTCATTTCTATTTTGTTTTTATGAATATTATAACATTAAATTTTCATGCAAGTTAATTAGTTTCGCAAAATTCACAAGAGAAATCAATTAGAAACACAATAAAATTGATACGAGTAAATAACGAAAGAGAAATAAATATTACGAATTAACGATACGATCTTAAGTACAACGTAAATTAAAAAAAAAAAAAAGAAAGAAAAGAAAAGCTGCGTATTTGTCATCGTATCTAATCGATATCAAATACACCTATCGATGATAGTTCACTCGTTCAAATTATCAAGGACACGATCATTTTGAGAATTCGCGAAGAAAAATTTCATCGAACATGTAATCTATTCAAAACTCGTAGAAATTTGGTCTTTGCGATAATAGAAACTTTTTTTTAAATTTAGTTTAGATTGGCTTAGGCTATATTAGTTGAGTATATTTTGTACTTTGTTCTTTTTGAAATATATTCTCTTTTTAATTACAATTTCCTTTTAAATGTACATATTTTATTGTCATATGAATCACCATTTTCATATGTAATATAAAACGTAAATAATATTTACCATATTTATGTATATATTTCTTCTTTCACTTATTGTTCTTATCATTATTCTTATTATTATTATTAGCAGTAGTAATAGTAATAATAATAGTGATATAAAACAGTATAGTCAAACGGAAGAAACTTCAAGAAAAGAAAGAAAAAAAAGAAAGGAAACAGCACTCGGTAGTTCTATCTTATAGATAACGTGGAAACGAGATCGTGTTATGATTTTTATTAAAATAATACATAATGTATATTATTTATTATAATGTATATTACGCTGTAACTTCTCCAGCGCGCAACTCGAGACATATTTTCTTGCATTTGAAATGACTTGAATAATTCGAGATTAGTATATGCACTCGTGAACAGTATTATTTCGAACAAAAAAAAAAAATAAAATCAATAATTGCAATATTCAATTTTTGGTCGTATGTTTTAATTTGAGAACAACCCAGTTGATAACGAAATTTTGATCTAATACGGTTGAACATATTTATCTGGAAATATTTATGGATATTTTTATTTCACGAAAAATTGTATAAACGAATTTATCATTGTTTCGAGCAAACATTTCTTTTAGAAAATTAGATCGACGATTTTAAACGAAACAAACGTGCCCTTTTGACGATGTTTGTCGAACCTTAAAAAAAAAAAAAATGAAAATGAAAAAAGAGAAAAAAAAATATCTACGAATTAACGAAAAAACAGTGATTGATTTATTTTATCAGACATAATAATTACCTAAGGGATTAATGATCGATTTTTCTTTCTCATTCTAATAAGTCATGGCACTTTCCATCAACGTCTTGTTTTTGATTATCAGAACACTTCGTATCTGATCCAGCGAGCAGCGTACCAGGTACTGTCATTATCAATAAAAATTTATCATCAAAGTTAGAGAGATAGAGAGAGAGAGAGAGAGAGAGAGAGAGAGAGAGAGAGAGAGAGAGAGAGAGATTTTAACATAAATATCGTGTTAACTTTAATTAATATAATATTTATATATATTTAAACTTACGTTTGATTATGTCATCTGTTAAATCTCCAACTTCAGTCAAATCAATTTCAGGCAACTTAACTGAGGTTCCATTTTTCGATATATTAAGTAATTCCGTACCCTGGATACCCAATGGTTGAGCGATTGTTGAAAACGGTGACGTCACTAATAAAAACGTGACGAAATAAAGAACGAAAGATTTCATATTCGCTGAACGTTGATAAACACTTGGCAAATTCTCGAAGAGATCTATCTACAGTCTCATCTATCGGATCCTTTTATACCAACTGTACCTACCCCACTATATTTGAGGAAACCCGTTTAAAAATTGAATTGTATAATCGTTGAGAGAAACGCCTACAGGCCGTATAAAATTAAGCGTATGGTTTTAACGATCGTGAATAAATATTTATTTTTTATTCTTTTATTTTATATTTCTTTCGTGATTTTTATTTCCGAATCATCGAAATATCTTATCAAATAAATAATCATGAATTTTCGAGGATAAATGTTTCTCGTTTTTGAAGTAAAATTTTTAAAAAGTATTTATATATGTGTAGAAATTATATTAAGTTAGAATTAATTAGGTTTTGAGCTAGGAAGTTGTAATGATTAATATAGGCTTATTAATGAAATATGAACAAAGGAACAAACATGTCTTAACTCAATGGACGTCTTATGGCTTCTCTCTCGACAAAAAGTTCTCGTTTTAAACAAAACAAAATATCAAAACGAGGAATTAACGCTCTTTGTGTAAAACAGAATATTGATTAACAACGAAAAGAAAATGCTCACATAAAACTCTTGTTTAAGAACCTTCTTGAAACTTCTCTGATACCACACACACACACACACACACACACACACACACATATATATAACATATATAAACATGTTTGGAATTACTCGTCATATATTTCAAAGTATTTATTAACAACGTAACGAACACATACATACATAAAAACAAGTTGCTCTCGGTACACATATGTATACACACACACACACACACACACACACATGTCTGTTTAAGTTTACGATCGGCATACTGCATCATTCGGTTTCTCATTTTAATATTTAATCGGTAGCTGACGCGCTAATCCAAATGATTTTTTGATTCTTCAATAAAAGAAAAAAAAAAAGAAAGAAAAGAGAAATATGCATGATTACACGAATATTATCGCGAATATTTTTCAATTGTTTATTTATACAAAATAAATCATTTTATTGAAATAAAATGATTTCAATGAAAATAATTTTCATTGAAATAATAATGATCTTTTCTACGAAATTAATATTATTACAATTACATGAGCTATACGTGCGTACATACAATACGTTCTTATTTGTTTATGATCGATCGATCGTGCGAAAGTACATAAATCGATTTATTTATTTTGCGTGTGGTACATAAACATTCAACATTTTTGTACAAACTTTCAACAAACTTTGTAAAATCGAGAAAATGATCATGCGGAAATATTCTATCTTTAATTTAAAGGAACCTAATTATGCGAGAGCAAACATTTTGAAATATTTCAACAAATATTATAGAAAAAATTGACCAAAAAATTATATTATTACACTTTTTTCCGACATCTACCGGCGGAATCGTATTGTTCTCCGATTGGACATGGTATCGGTGATGCCATAATTATTTGAGGATATGGCGCATAACCTATTCCTATCATCGTTTTCTCAGTGGTTTTTCTATCGACGGCAATAGTTTTCAACGTGATCGTCGCAAGAATTATGCATATGAGGATCGTCCTAATGATAAAGATAAAACCCATGCTGACTCTTCCTTTTCGCACAATAAGAAAATGATAGGCCTTGTTCTTGGAAGTGATCCACGTTCTTTTTTTTTCTCTTTTTCTTTTTCTTTCCTTTATCTGTAGAAAACGTAAAGATTGATCAATTAACACGTACTAATGATCGACGCTTTTAATCATTTTCAAGAACAACGCGATATTGTCATTGGACACTTTTTACTCGTCATCAAATCACTGTACTTACGGGAAACTAATCTTGAAGACGAATTCGAAAGATATTCTTCGACGAACGTTTCGAAAAAAGAATAATACAAATTTGCGAAATTAATTTTGACGTCGAATTCAAAGGAAATCTTTCAAAGAACTTTTCGATGGAATTAAAACAAATAACGCACTATCAAAATCGATTATATTCGTTGTTCTTTGCCGTTGAGAAATACGTACGATCTGTCTTTTCGTTCGATCAGCGAAGAGTATTTATATACTCGCAGGTGTCACGTGATCACGCTATTTATAGCCTATTGTAACGTAGGTTGAAAGAAAAAGAAAACAAATATATATAAAAAGAAAAGAAAAAAACAAATCGGAAAGAGAAAAGCATTAAAATATATTCCTTCTGGATTGATTGTTACGCGATTGGCAGCACAATAATTCGTCAAAGGTAAATACAATGTAAACTTCCTCGTCAAAACTGGTTTTACTATTTACCATAGACTTTTGAATATGACACTTATCATTATAATATGAAATATCTATCCATCTGTGCGACGTCGAGTATTTATAAACTCGTAGGTGTCACATGATCACGCCATTTATAGCCTATTATAACGAACTTCGAAAGAAAAAGAAAAGAAAAGAAAAAAATCAGAAAGAGAAAAACACTAAAATATATTCCTTTCGGATTGATCGTTACACGATTTGCGGCACGATAATTCGTCAATGGTAAATACATTGTAAAAGAATGGCTTCCTCGGCAAAACTGGCTTTATCATTTATCCTAGAATATTGAGTATAGTCTTTTTTTCATTTCAGTATGAAATATCTGTCCATGAGTGCGACGTCGACTTAATGTTACACTTAAATTTGTCCGTTGATATTAATAGATTCAATTAAAATAATTTCGCACGTTTAACTTCTACGTTATTTTCGAAGATGCGTTCAACCGATGAAACCCGTAAATGCGAGAAACGATTCGATTCGTCATTATTATCTCGATTATTATCTCGATCGTATAATACATAAGCAAAGGATTCCGTAATAATATTCATGGAAACGTTAATTATTATTATTATTATGTCCTGTTAGAGCCTTTAAGAATGTCAAACATCACGTTTGATCGTAAAGATCTTTCTCTCGTGGAGTATAAATGATCGATCGATAACATTCTATTCTCTCTTCAATGAAAATACTTGTTTATAAGTCTTCTTTACAACATTTCGGATACGTAGTGGGATGTTTCTATGTTTCTCGTACGATTTCTTTTTATTACAACCAATAGCGTATTGTTCGATCGATCGGTGATCGATCACGTTATCTGATCCACGAAGCCATTTTAAATTTCTATTGAAAGGTATATGCGAGTCAACTATTAATTTTATTAATAA
>OU964980.1:1852778-1862778 GCA_918808275.2 Dolichovespula sylvestris
AATATAAAATTGAATATAAAATTATTTAAATCTATGTAAGTATATAAAAAGATGAGTACATTTATGATATTTCAAATATTATGAATTACAATGTTTCATTCTTATATGAAAAAAAGATATATATATATATATATATATATATATATGTATGTATGTATTATGTTTGAATATTTCACATCAATCTTATTCAACGTTTCTTTTTTAAATACTTGTTAAACGCGTAATTTTCAACGTAATCGAAAATAACTTCTGAATCGAGTCGAATAAAAAAAAAAAAAAAGAAAAAGAAAGAAAAGAAAAGAATGAATCATTTCAAGCATGCTCTTAAGATAATTCTCAGAGAAACGCTTTACGAACTCTGTTACGTACCAAATGACGTGAATTTAAAATGGAATTTCATGCTTTAAAGACGCGGTAGAAAAAAAACTCGACGATACGAAATATAAGTAAATGCAACAAGTATAAATACATTGGGAATCGAACCAATCCGAAGAAAGGAAAAAAAGTCTCGATAATGGACGAATAAGTGTTCAGTAAAAATATATCACCAATTTTGAATTAAAAAAGTATAAATATCGCGTTTACTTTGATCGTTATAATCGTTATTTATAGTTTCATTTACTTTCATTTGACTCAACCGATCGACTTTTGCTACTTCGGATAAATCAATTTCATCCGACTTAAACGCGTTCCATCGTTGGATCGATTCACCGAGTCTTCGCTTTTGACAGTTAACGGTTCGTTCGAAGCGGTGGAACGTCATTAATGAATATACGATGGAATAAAGAACGGATACGATGACATTTTCATCGAACGTTAAGTGCACTCGGTAATCGTTAGACGTTTGTCTCTCGTTGCATGCAACAGATCCCTTTATAACAAGTATATCGCCCGCTGTACTTGAGAATACCGTTTGTTGGGTTCTAAAGTAAAGTAGTAGATTCTACATAGGGACAAGGTTGTTACGTTGATGATCTCCGATCACTCTCTCTCTCTCTCTCTCTCTCTCTCTCTCTCTCTCTCTCTCTCACTCTTTCTCTAATCCTGCTCTCTAATCCTGACACGGGATAACCCGTGTAGTTGCAAATGAGTCGATCGATGGGGCGTCAAAATGGCTACCCGATATATGACGACGTCTTCCAACTAGAACAATTAGTTCCATTCGAGGTAAAACGATCGCCACACCGTTTGTACTTACTACTCGGACATCGCCTGATACTTTTTCGATGAGTTCTCCCTGAGCGTTCAGGTGTCACTAAGCTGTCACGTTACCGTTTCATTTACGAGAGCTCGATAATAGCTCGACTAGAGAGTCCGATGATTGCTCGAACCGTGTAGCATAACGGTATTGTCCTGTGTATTCGACGAGAAACGAGAATGTCCGCGACGTTAAGCGATTAGACGAGTGTTAGCCAGTATGCGTGTGTCGAGAATTTCATCGTAAACGTCGAGAGTCGATTTTTTTTTGTGGTACTACTTAAATTCGACGTTTCTCCTACCACAAGAGTCTTTTTTGGTCAACGGACAAAATTTTCATGATGGGCGGTTCCAAAAAAAAAAAAAAAAAAAAAAATTCGCATCGATGAGAGTTTCGAAGATCCCCTCATCGAACGATGTTTTTTGAAACGTGCACGAGTCCGATATATCGATCACGCGTTCGGTCAATTATTAACGAAAGAGAAAGAATTTTTTTTTTTCGCTCGTTGCAATATTTTACGAACGAAACGAAATCCGATCAAGTTTTGCGCTTTTTCTTTTTTTTTTTTTTTTTTAAGCATAGTAAAGTCTAGGTCCTTGTTATCGAGGGTCCTTGAGTCCTTCGATCGAACGAGACTATTTTTATTTTCTCGAGAATTAATGAAATTCCTTCGTGATCCGCACCAGGGCTCCTTCAGGTATACTTATCGCAACATCGCTGAGAGACGCAAAATTCTTAACTGTAGCGAGAGCCTGCAGGCTACGTGAAACTAGACACTCGATTTTTATGATCTTAAGTCGGCGTAATCAAAGCGATCTCATGTTTTTATTCAGTTTTTTGTAGCACGTAGGAGAAAAGTGAGTTAATATATTTTGATTTGTATTTTATTGATATATCAATCATAATTGTTTAAAGAATTAATTTACTAACTTTTTTTTAAAGAAAATGAATGCATTAATTTTTTATTTTTTTATTTTGGATTCTTAATTGTCAAGTAAATCGTAAAATTGTATATAATAACAAATATTTATATTTCTTCAGATCGAAATTGTAGAAGAAAAGAGAAAAAAAGAAAAGTGCTGCGAAAAATGCATTTATTTAATTTTTTATCATTTATTTCCAAATGCCAAATCTAATAACATCTTTGGGAATACTTATGTTTGGTGACATATGTTTTGCTCGATAAAAATACACACACACACACAAATATAAAAACACACAGTAGTCTTTCAATTGCACAGTGGTCTCAGCATCATTCGGTTTTCTCGCTATGATACTTACACTTGATAATTAATGCATTTATTGTGTAATCTTTTGTGAAAAAAAAGAGGAAGGAAAAAAAATATAAAATGCACTTAATTCATACGAACATTGTGACATTGTTTTTTTAAATCGTTCATTTATTTCTAATAAATTATTTCATTACGATCGAGTGATTAACATTTCGATTTCTAATTACGATTGCAATTGCCGAGGATTGCGTAGGATTAGAAAAATGATTAAAAAAAAATAAATAATAAAGAAAATGATTGTATTACGAATAAAATTGTTATTAACGTAAAAACGTGAATGATCCTTTAACTTATCTAATACAAATACAAGTATAAAGTACAAATATAAAATAATACAAATATATAATTCGATCTTTTCGAAACTTTGCAATTTACTTAATAAGTTTTATTCGAATATCTGCGGAAAGGAGCTACACTTTTGTTCGGAAATATATTTAAAGTAAAAAGAAAAAAAAAACAACTCAAACGTAGCAAGCAAATAGTTAAATTATTATTATCCCTCCTTTTTCCTTATCTTCGATTCAAAGATTTCAATCTCTTTACGGTGTCACAATTATGTTAAGCTTTAAGGGTTTTTGATTATCTCGCGCATGCCCATTACGATAATGGTGTATGTGGAAGTCGTGCGAATTCATGAAAAAAAAAGAAAAAAATAAGAAAAAGAAGAGAACATGCATGTCGATTCTTATCGTAGAATTACGAGATAACATTATAGCTTTTGTTCTTGGAAAAGACGACGTTTTTTTTCTTTTTCTCTTTTCTTTTTCTTTTTTTTTTTTATCCGAAGGACATAAAAATTATACACTGAATAATCGACGATATTTAATTAACTAATCGTTATACGAAAATTACGTAATATTGCAGTATAGTCGCTTATAATATATTTAAATTACTGGGTAAATAAAGTACTTACCTAAAATAAGATGATTTAAATGTTCCGATATTTTAATAGAAACAATTGAAATATATATATATATATATATATATATATATATATATATATATATATATTTAATTAAAAAACGAAAAAAAGAATAGATGAATGAGAATAAAATTTTCATGTTATGTATGCATGTATGTATCTATGTATGTATCATATAAATATCAGAAAGATAAATATCGTTGCTCTAACCGTAGAAAAATACGAACGGATCTGTCTTCTCATTCTAACGACGATGATCGTTATTTGTGAACACTAAGGTAAATATACATACGTACGTATTTTCTGATCACGTTACTTTCTAGCGTTACATCGTATGTTCGAATTAAGTCGAAGGTTATAACGTGTTCCGTAGATTGATCGTTGCGGTATTAAACGAAACAACAGTTCGTCGTGTAACAACGCGTTCAAGAGTTTCACTCGAAGGAATACCTTTTTTTTTATTGGTTCTTCGTTGTCATATTTTTACGTTATAACGTTTTATTCTATCACCTTAAAACAATAAGAAAAATGATCATTATTAAAACGAGTTTAAAATAGTTCACGAGTTCTCGAGTATATTTTCTATATTATTTTAAAATACATTGTACATTCCTACCGATAAATTAATACATGCGAGAATGATCATTAATCATAAGATGACCATTAAGATTACTTAATTATATCCGACTTATCTTTATCACATAAACATACACACACACACAAGCGCGCGCGCGCGCGCGCGTCAACATGGACACAAGATTGCGTAATAGGATTCACGGAAATGATTTACTATTATGTCATCTTTTGACATATGAAGAACGTCGAATGTTACGTGATCGTAGCTATTTCGTTGAGTATAAGTAAGAGATAGATCGGAGTCTTCTTCAATGAAAAGATTTATTTATACTCGTTCACAAACTTATCGTCCGTATGACACGAGTTTTTCTTTTTTTTTTTTGTTTATACATCGAACGATTCGTTATCTGACTTTGGAAAATATTTTCAATTGCAGCTTTAAGGTAAGTATACGAATGGACTATTTTGTTAATAATAATAATAATAATAATAATAATAATAATAATAATAATAATAATAATAATAATAACGTCATCGTGTGAATAAGAAAATTGTTTAATTAAATGATGAAAAGAAAAGGAATAAATGAATGAGAATAAAATTTTCATTTTGTGTATATGGATGTATGTATGTAGATATGCATGTGTGTGCGTATATGTTATTTATGATGGAAAATTTTATTTGTGTATAAAAGAAGATATTTATATTCGATTAAAAATTGAAAAGGAAAGATAAGATTATGTTCTGTTTTTTAACGAAGACAAAATTATAAGGTATGTGCATATTTAAATATATATATGTATATATACTACAATATATAATATATAAGAACTGTATATATTATATATTTATATTTGTATAATATATATAATAATTTTATTATATAAATATATATATATATATATATATATATATATATATATATGTATATATATATGTATATATATATATATACATACATAATATATATTTCTTTATAATAATATTATTTCTTTAAATAAATGAACATAGAAAAAGTCACATTTCTGTTATAAAGGCTTTTTAAAAATTTTATTTATTGATATAATATATATATGTGTGTGTGTGTGTATGTGTGTGTACGTGTGTGTGTGATCTTTATTCTCTTTTGACTTTTAAATCGACTTGGAATTTTGTTTATATTCATTGATTTGAATACAACAAACATAAAAATATTTTTTTTTTATCCCAGGAATATGAAATCATTGCTGAGCAGTTTCTTCACAATCGTGTTAATAAGCGGAGGATTGGCTGAACCTTCTTTTACCACATCACCGTTACTCTTAAAAACGAATTGTATAAATACGCAGAAAACGAGCGAAGAAGAAACGACAATGCCCTCTACTCCTGATGTGGCTTTTAGAGGTCCCTTAGAAAATTCAGGTGTCATCATAACTGCACCTCAAATAGAATGTGATGTAGGATATAAGCGAGACGGGAACGGTATTTGTAGGCCCGTTACATTTTGACGAACAATCGACAAATTTCTTTCGCTTCTTTTATTATAACGTTATTTTACTCGTTATCAATATTATTGTATATTATTAATATTAGAATTTCTAATGTTTCCCATCTGTGTATAAAAAGAAAATTTACAATAATTTTTCATATTTAATATATACGTTTTTTAACATAATTTCAATATATATATGTATATATATATATATATATATATATATATATATATATATATATTTAATACACGTTAAATGCATATATTTCATTTTTTTAACGTAATCAAATGTATTGATAATTTCAATTTTATTCCTGTACGAATATTTCTTTTTATATATTTTTTTAAGATATTTTATATACCTATACAATATATCTATATATTCGTACCAATACACACGTTTTATATACCGATATGTATATGTATATATGAAATAACATTCGAATCGAATCAAATTTCATTCGAGTTAAAGAAGGATGCACCATTTCGAGGATACATTAAATGAAATTTTTTTAAATGCATATGTATTTACCATCTCAAATACTTATTATTATTATTATCATTATTATTATTATTACTTATTATTATTATTATTATTATTATTATTATTATTATTATTATTATTATTAATAATAATAATAATTATTATTATTATTATTATTAATATTATTATCATTATTATTGAGAATGGGAAATTTTTAAAAATAATTACAACTTACGCTGAAGCCATCGATATTCGAGAAACAATAATTTTGAACTATAATGCTCGTATCATATTATATTTTGTCTATTTATTTTTCGTTTTCATTAAATTCGAGGAAAAATCGTCGCTGCAAAAGTTTACTTTTATCCTACATATTTGTAGTACGTCGATTTTTAATATTTTTAAATTAAATTTTATTATTTTTAAATACTGATAAAAAATGAACTTTTTTCGAGAGGTACGATCGTACATTTTGTAAAAGAAGAAAAATGTAATGTGCAATGTTTACACGTAACATATTATACATGTGCGTGTGTGCATGGTACATGCGCATGTAACGAAGTTTTGGAGAAGTAACGCATGAAAACACATTTCTAATTAAAATTAAAAACCCAGCAATAATAAATGCGTGAAATATGTTAACAAAAAAAAAACATAATGTAACGTGTACAGGAAAAATTAAAAGAGAAACAAAAAATATATTTTCTGGAGGGAAACACATCGAAAGAAATTGAAATTAATTGCAAATAACTTCGTCGACTTCTTTTTTTTTATTATTATTATTCTCAACGTGATTTACAATGTGAGAATGCAATGGATTCAAACTTCGTTTTAGACCCAGTTAAGTCTGCTAAAAAAAAAATGTTACTATTCGAGAATTAAGAGGAAAAAGAAAAAGAAAAGAAAAATAAAAAAAGAAGAATGTTCTCTCGAGGAGACGTTCTTTTTCTATTCGCTTTTCCAAAATCGTTCGAACTTCTCGCACATTTTGAATTGATTTCTTTTTTTTCAACGTTACGTATTTCTATCGCTTTGATTTTTGTTCGACATCTTTTTTTCTTTCTTTTTTCCTTTTTTTATATGTACATATACCTACCTGCGTGTAATCGCGAGAAGCGTAAAAGTCTTTATATTCGTTTATCTGTTGTGCAGATCTCTGCAGTGATATCATTCACACCGATGCGATCGATTAACCCGTCCATGAAAACGTTTCCGGTGTTCTTCGACCCGTAAAGAGAGGCCAGCTGTCGTGCAAAACTTTAGGAAGACAAACGATAGCCTTTCAGACTAAGCCGGGCCAAGTTTTCGCGTATTTTCGGAAGGACGGATGCGAGTCAACGAGGAAACAGCAGGCTCCCATCTCGTATAACCTGTGAAGTGTTTATAATTGAAAAGTTTTCTACGTTGATATATCTCTTACGATATACGAACTGTATAACCATTTCATTTTATTCCATAATCCATTCGGATCGTCGACTTTTCGCTAATCATAATAATCAGATCCTTATTATTTTACTTTTTTCTTCTTGATTATTTTCTTTTGTCTTTTATTATTATTATTGTTTTTGTTGTTGTCAACGAACAATTAAAAGGGAAAAGATGTATTTGTTTTATAAAAATTATTTATGTATTAGACATAATTGTTATTTACAATATCATATAAGTTTTATATAATTTATAAATGTATTATATAAAATAGTTAATAATGTCATATACGTAGATATACGTATTAGTGACAATATCATATATATGTTCATATTAATAATATTAATATACACATATCTTATATAAATGTATATATGTATCATGTATAATTATTATTATTAATATCATATATACATATATAGCGTATTGATATCGTATACATACATTTGGTGCAGAATAACTTTATTAATAATATTATATACCTACATTATATATCACGTGCAATAAAATATATATATATATATATATATATATATATATAATTATTATTAAAAATGTCATATAGATATTATATACATAAATTTGATGGAATATAATATAAATGTCATACACGATCATATCCAATTATTATTAATAATAATATAATAATATAAACATATATATATATACATGTATTTATTGCATATAAAATAATTTACTATTTCGTACATACATTATCAATAACAGTTAATGACAATTATTAATCCTTTTCGATAACGGGATTGCGCGTACTGCGAGTTCGAACAATTTAAAAGTGTATAAGTAAATCAAAAAAAAAAAAAAGAAAAGAAAAGAAAACCAAAACGAAACGACAATAAAAGAACAAAAATTAAACATATCGCTTTAATATCGTATACATACATTTGATGCATAATGATATTAGTAATAATATTATTTACATATATATTATTATTATTAGAAGTATCATATTGATATTATATACATAAATTTGATGGGATATCATATAAATATCATACACGTATAATGCTCGATTATTATTTGATACATATAATATTAATAAAATAATAAATTAATAAAATAATAAATTAATAAAATAATAATATAATAAAATAATAAAATAAATAACATAAGTACATTAATAATAACATAAATTAACGACAATTATTAATCCTTATCAACGACGGGATTGCGCGCTTATTGCGATTTCGAACAATTTAAAGAGTGAATAAGAAAACCAAAAGGAGAAAATGAAAGCCAAGATGAAACAACGAGGAAAGGAAAATAACAATAAAAAAAAAAAAAAAAGAAAGAAAAGAGGAGAGATAAAAAAAGAAAAGAAAAGTGAGATTTTAGTTCGGAGCGTGACTCGAAACGATCTCTCGAATCTTCGAAAAAGGCTGGGTAGTTTATTTACGATGGGTATTTTCACGGGCATGCACACAGTCCAGTAATTTCGTATACGAACGAGAATGGCCGGCGCGACCGTAAATAAGCGACGACGAGACAAGGGTCTCGTGAAAAGGAGATAAAAAGAGGAACCGTACGATCGCGTCCACTTAACAAAAGTTACGCCCGCATTTTCGCTCGATCGAGGGATCCGAATCGTACGGTATGTACTTACACATATACAGATATATACATACGTTATACGAATAAATTAACGAGACGTTTGTTCAATTGTTGCACGATACTCTTACATTCAACCTCATACCCCTCGAATCCCCCTCCTCCCCTAATTCTCTTCAACCCCCTTCCCATCCATCTCCCTTCCACCCTCCCGTTACCGATTTATTCGGACATCTCGTTACTCTCGTTTGACACGATCGTTCGAATTTGCTATTTTTATGATTTTATAAATTTAAACAATTTCAAAATTTTATGTTTATAATATTATATCTATTCGAAATATAAATGAAAAGGGAAAGAGATAGAAGGAACTTCGTTTCTCAGGGTTATTTAGGATTATACGGATTATCTTAAAATTGAATTATTTATATAACAAATATTGCTCGTGTAAATAATGTGTATAGTTTAAACGGAGACGATTGAATTTATCGTTTATTTGATCTAAATTACTTTTTTGCTTCTTAAAGATCTCATTTGCTTTCCTTTTCCCTTTTCTTTTTTTATTTTCTTTTTGCACTTATATATAATAGATTTAAAATTTGTCATCTGTCGTTCATGTTGTTTATGTCGTAACAATGAGCGTTTTAAATTTTCATAATTATTATTATTATTTATTTTTCATAAAACGATTTCCAAGAAATATAGTTCGAAAAATTTTTAATGAGTAATACAATCCATAGGATTAATTTATTACGATTTTAATGAAATTAAATATATCAATATTAATTACTATGATAACAGTTATTATTTTAACATATATATTGTTTAAATTGTTAGTATAGAAAGAAATTAAATGTTGAAAATCTGATCTCGTTCAAATAATATTTGGAATTGTGAAATGTTCCTCAATGTATTCTCGATAACCGTTTGTTTAGTTTACTCAAATCAACAAACAAGTGAAACAAAATTAGAATTCGTTATTACATGTAATTAAATTAACTTATGTTAAAACATTAGAAGTAACAAGGAAAAAAAAAGAAAGATAGAACTATGCCATCCTTTTATC
>OU964980.1:1865278-1875278 GCA_918808275.2 Dolichovespula sylvestris
CAATTCTTACGTACAAGTAAAACACAAGTAATCGGACGACTGAGGTAAAATAGGGAAGAAAAGCAAAAAAAGAAACTAATAAAAGGCACGAAAAAAAAAGAGGAAAGAGGACGGAGAAAAAGAGGAGAAGGGAAGAATCGATAAGAAAAAAAATCATATAAAACGAACTGAGAACTATGAGGACAGGGTCAACGAAATCTCGTCCTAGTTCCTAATGGTATTCCATCGAGTAGGATTTTCTTCGTGCTTGGAAAATACTCTCGGTCTTCGGATAAAGAGGGAAAAGCGTGAGTATCGTCGTATAGTCTTTTGGCAAGAGCATCGACCAGTAAGGATAAGAGAAACAAAAAAGTAAAAAAGAGAGGGGGGGGGGGAAAGGACAAAAAGAGGCAGAAGAAAGAAAGAAAGAAAGAAAGAGAGAAGGAAAGAAAGAAGAAGTAGTAGAGGAAGAATAAGAGGAAGAAGAGGAGGATGAGGAGGAGGAGGAGGAGGATGAAGAGGAGGATGAAGAGGAAGATGAGGAGGGGAGGATGAAGAGAAGGGAAAAGAAGAGTAGCCTCGTCTTTCAATACATGGTACGCGTGTTCGCTCATGTACCAAGCCTAGGAGGTTTCCTACATAGCAAATCCTCTTGTCTAGCATCCCTTCCATTTTCGTCGCTTATTCGAAAGCATTGAAACCCTCCTTCGAGCACTCAACTCTAACCAGGCCGCAGTGTTTATTTCGCGGCTTCCGATGGACGCCTACGTCCTACGCCATTGTATTTTCTTCTTCTTCTTCTTCTTCTTTATCATCTTCTTTATCTTCTACTTTTTTTCTTTTTCCTTCTTCCTCTTCTCTCTTTCATTCTCTTTCTCTTCTTTCACTCTCTCTCTCTATCTCTCTCTATCTCTCTCTTTTTCATTCTCTTTCTCCTCTTTCCTTCTCTTTCTCTCTCGTGGATATTACGATCTCTATCCTATTTTTTCTCTCTTTTATTTTGCGATAGAAGAAGGACTAGGGAGAGGGGGAGGAGGGGGGGAGAGGATAAAATAGGATTAGAGATAGTGGTTTGAAATCAAAATGGAAAGAAGTAACTACGTTCTCGGAACTTATTTTTTGTTTTCTTTTCTTTTCTTATATATATATATATATATATATATATATATATATATATATATATATATATGTATGTATGTATATAGTTGATTCGATAAAATTTAATATTCGATAATATTGATATGAAGAAATTGAGATACTCATTCGTCTCATGGTTTATGTTATTATATTATTTACAACGATTTATTCGTGTAGACTATAATATTAATTACTTGTATTACATTTACGTTATTCAAAATGGAAAGAAGTAACGACGTAACTCGAAACTTATTTTCTTTTCCATTTTTTTTTTGGTTATTGATTCGATAATATTGATATGAAGAAATTGAGATACTCATTCGTCTCATTGTTTATGTTATTATATTATTTACAACGATTTATTCGTGTAGACTATAATATTAATTACTTATATTACATTTACGTTATTCAAAATGGAAAGAAGTAACGACGTAACTCGAAACTTATTTTCTTTTCCATTTTTTTTTGGTTATTGATTCGATAATATTGATATGAAGAAATTGAGATACTCATTCGTCTCATTGTTTATGTTATTATATTATTTACAACGATTTATTCGTGTAGACTATAATATTAATTACTTGTATTACATTTACGTTATTCAAAATGGAAAGAAGTAACGACGTAACTCGAAACTTATTTTCTTTTCCATTTTTTTTTTGGTTATTGATTCGATAATATTGATATGAAGAAATTGAGATACTCATTCGTCTCATTGTTTATGTTATTATATTATTTACAACGATTTATTCGTGTAGACTATAATATTAATTACTTGTATTACATTTACGTTATTCAAAATGGAAAGAAGTAACGACGTAACTCGAAACTTATTTTCTTTTCCATTTTTTTTTTTTTGTTATTGATTCGATAATATTGATATTAAGAAATTAAGATATTCATTATTCTCATTATTTATGCTATTGTATTATTTACATCGTTTTGTTCATATAAATCATGTTTTTTATTTATATTGTTTAATTTTATTTTGCTTTGTTTTTTTTTAATTCATTTCTTTTTTGTTTTTATTCGTTCTCCACGAAACCTTTATTACCGAGCTGATGCACGAGAGTTTATTGTCCGTCGAAGAGAAAATTGATTTCTCCCAAAAGACGAGGAACGACTAATTCGTGTTACGTTCAATCGATTAATACAAACACGTCGAGGGAAAAGATCCAAATTTTAGTATTTATATCCTGTTCCATATCCTTTTTCTTTTTCTTTTATTTTTCCATTCGTTTCTTATTATAAACAATTCTTCGTAAAAGAAATAAAAAAAAGAAAAAAAGAAAAACATTTCGTACTACTGCATTCCCTTTCCGATTTTGTCCGATCGTACGAGTTATGTCAGAATGAATATTATCTCGATCGATTGTTAAACGAAGTTTTAGAAAATAAAGGTAAAATTATATATCGTAGGTGAGAGATGTAATAAATATAAAAAGCGAAAATGGTTTTGATGAAATTTCAAAGCTGGCGACAAAGAGCCTGTTGCATTCTCTCTCTCTCTCTCTCTCTCTCTTTCACGGAATAATCGACGGTTTCAAAATGTTTACAGAATGCACCGTACATTTTTTACACACCTACCTACGTTAAACACTTTTTGCCGGTGCAACGGCACTGCACAAAGACGTCCGTTCTGCCTTTATATTCGCACCAGGCGTGAACGCAAACTTCGTACGGCGTATGCTCGAACGCCTATCGGATGATTCTGCTCGACGGATCGAAAGAATTTAATACGTATGTACAATGTAACGGGACATGTTGTGTACTACAAGGAAAGGGCGATGTACGCAACTGAGAACGATGCTTCGTCGTGTCCTATGTACGTTAATACACGTAGATACCTACGTACATAGATACGATATGATATGTATGTATGTATGAATGTATGTATATATATATATATGTGTGTGTGTATGTATGTATATATGTATGTATGTATTTACGTTAAATACATACATACCCATAGATATGGACATTACTGTAAGCTTTGAATGAAATAAAAACAACAAAATAAATAAATAAATAAATAAATAAGCGAATAAAAAGAAATGAAAAGTGACTTTTCAAAAGGGACAAAATGATGTAATCTTTGAATTACAAAGATTGTTTCATTTTCTCGATCGTCGCGTTTCCCTAGCATTGAAATTTATTTGTTTTTATTTTTTAATTTTTTTTTTTTTTTTTTGTAATATCATTGTTCGAACGATATGAGAGATTTATAAATTTAAATACTTTTCGTACATCGTTATCGTTCCGTTAATTAAATGAACATGATTTTACGTTATATAGAGGGGTGAGGTGGAGTGGAGTGGGGTAGAGAAATTACGATATTGGCTTGATAGGTCGTATTGTTGATATTTATCAAAAAATGTGATTCCTAAAATAAATTCAATTAATAAAGTAAGTAATTCGATATTGAGTGAAATCGATATTGTAATATTCGATAATTATGTTACAGTTAAATTTATTTTTATATCGTATATGATCCATATATCGTGATCGTACTCGTACTATTTCAGGTGATACTTATATAAAAAAAAAAAAAACATTGCAGAAATGAATTTATATCGATTTACGTTCCAAGAAGATTCGGAAAAAAATTAAAGCATTTAATAGCGATTATCAATAATTTTGAATTGATTGAAATGTAAATCGTTAAATATCTCGTTAACGAGGAAAACGAACTTATGTCATTTTCATTATAAACGTCTTATGTATTCGGAAACTCGATAGTAATTATATTATTTCGCGAAAGTTCCCTTTCGCGATCAATTTCCTTTCAAATTGTATATACACCTTAATTATTAGCGATTTTGTACAATTCTTTTACAGTTTTTCTTTCTTCTTTTTTGTATATATATACATTTTTTATTATTTTATCATTTAAGAATATTTAAGATTAAATATTGTTATTAATTAAATCATCTATAGAATTTTTTTTATTTGTATACAAGAAAAAAAAAATTAATGAAAAAGAAGAAAAAAACCAAGAAAATGGAAACATATCTCAAATGAGATTATCTACAATAGTAATCGAAAAATTGATATTATTATTGATCCAATTATCTCTTCGTGTATCATTAACAAAGACGAAAAGGAAAAAAAGATCAACGAACATTTGCTTATCAAAATAAATTGTTTTACGTTTTCATTAACGGCCTGTTATACAAAAAATTAATTGTATTGTTAATTAAATGAACACGTGCACACACGTACATAACGGAAGGCCTAATGAATGATGAACTAATAATGTGCGTTCAGGGAGGTAGGTAACATGGATGAAAAAATAAGGATCGTAAAAACGTGGTTGGAGAGAAGAAAGTGGATTTGTTGGAAAAAAACGCGTCTTGCAGAAAGAAGGAGATGCTACCATAGGTAAGATAGGTAGGGATTGAGGGTGAGGTGTTAAAGGAGGTGAGGGAGGGAGAGTGTTAAAAGAAAAAGAATAAAAGTTAATCGTCAACACGACTGTCGAAGAAAGTTCGACGGTTAACGTACCACTGTTTTATAACTACGCGAAATGGTACTTACTTAAATACAGACATTCATATATACATACATACATATATACATACATACATACATACATACATACATACATACTTGCATACGCACGTACGACGCACGTACATGCCTATATACATACATACATTTCTTTTTTGCATGAACAACTTCTCTCTCTCTCTCTCTCTCTCTCTCTCTCTCTCTCTCTCTCTCTCTCTCGCATTATAAGCAACTTTTAACTCCCTGTATTAAACACCTCTTTTTTCTTTTTTATTTGTTAATTAATAATAAAAATACACCGCACCGGGTCCAGTATGGCGCGGCGCCAAGTAACTTGCGATAGAATTGCGCGAGAAACGAGGAAGGAAGAATGAAAAACGAGATGGAGGTGGCAGAAAAATAAAATAAAATAAAATAAAATAAAATAAAATAAAATAAAATAAAATAAAATAAAATAAAATAAAATAGAAGAAAAAGAAAGAAAAATAAAAAATAAGGAAGAAAAGGAGAAAAAGAAGAAGAAAAAATAAAAATGAAGAAGAAGTAAAAGAATAAGAAGAAGAGGAACAAAAGAATAATGTTGTCGGATGATAGAACGTAAACAAGCTTGATAGAAGGAGTGGGTGGAAAGAGGAGGAGGAGGAGGAGGAGGAGGAGGAGGAGGAGGCGTTGAGAAGGGAGGGGGAGAGGCCTGCTAAGAAGTAATTTAGAAAAGTGGTCCTTAACGGTGTTTTCCTGTAAAATGGTACGATTAAGAGGGCCCCGTTGTTATTTTCGAGTGTTATTCCTTTTTATTTTTCTTTTCTTTTATTTTCTTTTTTGTTCTTTTTTTGCTTCTTCCTCTTCCTCTTTGTTTCTTCAAGCAAGTCGATATAACGTTATAATCGCAAAATTATTTAATCGAACGTTATTATCGCAATTGTCAGCGCAGACATTAACATTTTGTCGTTAAATTAATGTCAAATTTTTGTCAAATAATTGACATTAATACGACGTCATAATACAACGAAGTAATCGAATGTTCCAATCGTCGAATCCAAATATTTACAAATACTCGCCGTAAGGTATACTCGTCGAAAGATTATTCTCCGATGTTTTAACCCTTTCGTTGCCGGATGCCGACTATAGTCGGCGATTATGCGACGACCTGTGTGTACGGGTGCCGACTATAGTCGACGATATCTGCGTGACGATCCGTGTGTGAATCAAGTCGTTTTGTTTCTTTTCTTTCTTTTTTTTTTTTTTGATTCTATTTTCATATCCAATGACACGCAACAAGAAGTTGTCATTAGTGGAATACCGGAGCGTAGATAAACTCTCGCGAAGCGATGTTTCCGGAAAAAAAAAAAAAATTATGACTAGAGACCGATATTTTAAATTAATGTTAGCGATGCGTCACTTCGGTGGAACGGATCGCCGTAACCGAAAGGTTAAGATATTATAGGCGAATACGATAAACGTAGGAAATGAAAGGAGGATGGAGAGAAAAGATTAAAAAGAAGAAAAAGAAAAAATAAAAAGTCAATATTACTTTACGTTCGAATATCTCGAAGAAACTATATATGTAGCTTGGAGATTCTCAAGGGGGATGAATTCGTTCGTTCGCCTTTAGCAGCAAAGTGTAAAGATGAGACTCCGTCTCTCTCTCTCTCTCTCAATCTCTCTCTCTCTCTCTCTCTCATTCTCTCCCTTTCTTTTTCTATAGCAAGGTGCGGTTAATTGGATTCGATTGATTCGATTAAATTTTCCCCCTTTGAACAGGGCCATTTAAATTCGGAAGGCGCGATAATCTTAACCCGGTTGATTCTCTCCTATTGATTCCAACTACGTACGTACGTACTCATCCTCTCCTCCCTTTTTCTCTCCTCCAAAAAAAAGAAAACAAAAAAACTCATTCACGCTTTCTTTTTCGTACCAACACTAAGACAACACGAGTATATATATATATATATATATATATATATATATATATATATATATATACCAAGGAGAAAACCAATACACAACATACATATACCTAGTAGTTGCTCACCTACCAACCATACTTCCAGTTTCGAACTGATAATTGCACGTTCCTTCGGCATCCATCCTTTTATCGATGGTTCAAACGTGTTAAAGAAAGATAGAGAAAAAGAGAGAGAGAGAGAGAGAGAGAGAGAGAGAGAGATAAGGAGAGAAGGGATCATCGTGTCTGGTCTAACTCGATTTTGCGAGAATACGGCCTTGCATCCTTCTTCGGTCCATCGTTTCAATCCCCTTCTCCTCTATCCCTCTATTACCCTCTCCCTTCTACCCCATACCTCCCAACCTTGGACCTATCTCGTAAGAAGTGATCCTTGAAACGACATTATTACCTATCTCTCGTTTACAAAACGATAGTCACGAATCATCTCGAAGAATTTCGAGCTCGATATTATTGAATGAACGTTTAAGCCGACAGAAATCAATCGTCGTCGTCGTCGTCGTCGATTGACCTTTTCGTTAATGGCACGTCACTTTTTCCATCCAATAATTAAGAACAACGTAAACCGTGTCCGACGTAAACCCACTCGTACAACCCCATACACCCCCGTGCGTATCTACGTACGCGTTTCATTCTAATCTCTATCGTTTCGTTTTTTCTTTCTTCCTTTTTTTTTTTTTTGAATTATTTGATTTATTTATTATTTATTTTTTGAGAGTGGGTAGGGCTAAGGGGTGGGAATCTTTTGCGAACCCTATCATCCCTACATAATCGTGCTCCCTACTTGTTCGATCTTAGATACGTCTCTGGTTTCGTACTACGAAACACGCTTAAATATTACGTTTTGTAATATTATTGTATCAATAAATTAATAGCAATAAAACGATAAAGAGAACGATTTTCGATTAACGGCTCTATCATCATTGTGATCATTCGTTAAATAATTTTCAATCGTATCTAATATTGTACTTTTTTTTTTATTCCCCTATATCGCCTCCACCTAATGATCAATCAGTTTTATATTTTGATTTCAAATTTATATTAAAATTTTATTTTTTCTAACGTTTTTTTCTTTTTTTTTTTTTTTGTTAATATATCATATCGTTTGGTAATTATCGTTCGAGGGTTATTCACTGGGGCGAGCAAGAAATATGAGCTTAGACGAATATCTCTAATCGTCGTATTATCCTAATCGATTGATATATTCGTTTAATCGATCGGAAATTACTTGTGGAATCTATAATATTAGAGAAAGAGAGATGGTGCAACGTGACGGGACGAGATGGCATGAATGAGAGGGAGGTAGAGGTGTAGGAGGGGAGTAAGTGAGAGAGGGACAAAGAAGCATGGGTGTCAACGTGTACAAGTATACATACATGATATATATATACCCTGTTTCATGCTTACCTACAACACCGTCCTGTTTGCTGTCCATTAGACGACCACGTCAGCTTTTACTATACCTTCCTCTTCGATTCTCTTGCTCTCTTCTTCCTTATATACGAGTCCATCTTCCCCCTCTTTCTCTCTCTCACTCTGTGTCTCTCTCTCTCTCTTTCTTTTGGGATGGTCTTACTTTGCATTACTACCCTTCCATCTAATACATAAGTTTCTCCATACATGTGTATACAAGTTGACAATGGGTTACTTAAAATAAAAAAGTACAATTATTATAACCTTCCAAAATTACAGGACAAATGTCTTATTAAATAATAATAATAATAATAATAATAATAATAATAATAATAATAAAAATTTCAATTTTGTTATTACTGAACATTGAACGTCCAAGTTTACTATTACTAATATTACTAAGTTAACTAATATTATTATTACTGTATCTTTTAATATTTTCTTCTTTATATTATGTATTTATAAACACATACATAGATTCATAATCTCTCTCGCTTTTCCTTTGATTTATTCGACACTAATTAGATTGTAACTTGTACTCATATTACATTGTAATCGAGATAATGGATAAGCTTATTATAAATAAATCTCAAGCTTATTTATCGTCTATCTATTTATCTCACTCTCTCATTACCATTTTGTATTCCTCTCTGATATACATCTTAGTCGGTTAAGTTAGCATCTCTTTGTCTCTCTCTCTCTCTCTCTCTCTCTCTCTCACACACACACACTCTGAATATATTATAAATACATAAATAATATTGAATACATTAATATATATATATATATATATATATATATATATATTATAATATATATTTATATACATATTGATATTGTAATCAATATTATCAGTATTATTATTATTATTATTATTATTATTATTATTATTATTATTATTATTATTATTATTATTATTATTATCGCATTCCTAGATCTTTTTATAGTTATGAAAACTTTTTGTAATTTATTATGTTGGTGGTACCTGTCTTGTATATAGGTCATGTACGTACATATACGTACGTATAATAAAGAAATATGTATACGCATACATTGAAACGTCCACTCGCTCGTTCGCTGACAGGAAAAGGAAAAACGTAGGGGTTGTTTCTTAAAAGAACAACCCCCGCATGTAACGAGCACACTTCGAGCTCGCCAAGCTTTACTACTTTTTCACTAGTTTTCACGACAATAGCTTTTTGCATATTATTCGTTTCCCTCTTTCGTTGTACTCCATTTTCCTACACTTTTCTTATTCCATCTTACGGATGCACACGTATAACGTATAGAAAGACGTACGAAAGAATATAACTGTTATATCGATGTATCGAAAGGAACAAAAAAATAACAAACAAACGTACAAATGAATATCGTTTTCGAACTAGATCTTCGTCATTGTGTCGATATTCCTTGACAATTCGAGAATATCTTGGATGTTCGTATTATCATCATCGTGAAAATAAATACGAGATAAGATTGTGATCGTATGAAGGAAGAAGATTGATCTTGTAAACACAGCAACAACAAAAAGTAAAAAGAAAACAATATACTCGTGACAGTTTACATCAACGATGCTGTTATATATGTATATTACGTGTATATCTCATATAATAATTATTTTCTTTGTCCGATTAACCGTTCAGAAACAAATTTTTTCTTTTCTCTAAAAGTTAATACTTAATTCTTACTACAGACAGTGAACGTCAATTTCTATCTATTAAGAAGAAAAAAAAAAAATAACGAAGAAGATAAAAAGAATCTCTACATTTGTAAGTACATAAGAAAAATAATTGAAATGAGAACGAGTGAATGATAAAGTAACAACGTGAGAGATAGGTAGGTAGGTAGGTAGGTAGGTAGAGAGAGAGAGAGAGAGAGAAAGACGGGACTTCGTTCGAGGACCGTAGACAAAATCTGGAGTGGTCCGGTTAGATGATAGTACCATTCACAAAAGCTTAATTTTGAACTAGGCAACCGTTTATTATTTTGCTCGCTCGC
>OU964980.1:1877778-1922778 GCA_918808275.2 Dolichovespula sylvestris
TCCCCGGCGCGACGACGAGCTAGAAGGAGGATAGAACGACGAGGTCGATAAAGGTCGAATGAATTTTCACGAAAAAAGTCAGCTAGTATGTATACGTACGTACGTACGCATTTATGTATGTATGTATGTATGTATGTATGTATGTATGTATGTATGTACGTATGTATGTATGTTTCGTAAAAAGATTTTTAGATCGATATCCTAGCGATTTATATTGGCCGACGTTACATATCGATCGTCGTTATACGTGAATAACATAGAACGTAAATAAAATGTCAAGGAAGATAAATGTATCAATCTAATACACAAAGCGTTCTTCTTAACGTACCTAAGTAAGTAAACGGATTTAGAATCGTAAGAGTGGGGAGAATAGAGGTGGGGTAAACATATAGACGCCGTACTGTCTCGTCCTATTGTCATTGTTCATCGATCATCCTTCGATGTCAGACGTGTCTCAGCCTTCTTCGTTAGAAGAATTTAATCTCGCGGTGAGTTTTAGTTTTTGTTTTTATTTTTGTCATTTATTTTACATTGTAATATACATACTTGTAAAGTAATATATATACTTGTAATGTAATATATATACTTGTAAAGTATAAAAATCTCTCTTTAATATATATATATATATATATTAAAGAGAGATTATATATATATATATATATATATATATATATATATATATATATATATTAAAGAGAGATTATATATATATATATATATATATATATATATATATATATTAAATAAATTAAAAATCATATTCAGTGATATATTATTAGAACGATAAATTTTAATTTCGTTCAAATGTTTGCTTATGTTTATTTACGATAAACAAAGTGTTTTGACTTATTTGTTCAGCCGTTTTCGACATATAAATATCCTCTTCCCACTCCTGTCCCCCTCGATAAGACACAGTAGGAAGTTTCTAATAACAATGCGGTAATCAATTCCACGAGCGAGGAACACATCGAATGCTATTATTAATACATTTCACGTTAATTATGGTATTGAACCTGAATCAAAAGCCGTTAATTAGCAATCACTATGAGTTTCAATACTGCGTAACCAGTAAGTAAAAGATTTACAAGTTTTAATGGAATAAAAAAAAAAAAAAGAAAAAGAAATTACAAAATTA
Source organism: Dolichovespula sylvestris (assembly GCA_918808275.2). Classification (NCBI taxonomy): domain Eukaryota; kingdom Metazoa; phylum Arthropoda; class Insecta; order Hymenoptera; family Vespidae; genus Dolichovespula; species Dolichovespula sylvestris. The sequence goes on from OU964980.1 coordinate 1,878,914, forward strand.
CAAAATACACGAAGGAGCAAGTAAAACTAGAGTAAAGTAGAGATAATATTACAGGATAAGATAGGATAATAAATATTTACCATCTTCTTTAGCTTTAAACGTATTTATAAGTTCCGACTTTTTATCTTCTTCCTTCTTCTTCTTTTGCTTCCTCTTATTTTCTCTTTCATTTCCTTTCATTTTTTCTTTTCAAAGAAGATTTTTCGTTTCCTTTTCTTTCCTTTCTCCCTTATTTTTTTTTTTTATTTTTTATTTTTTTTTTAATCATTTTTTACTTAGGCGACATTTTTTAAGAAAATGAATATCTCAAGGAGATACCCGAGATGCTTGATATAATGGACCATCCGTTCTGTATACAAGTTACAGCGACATTTATATATATATATATATATATATATATATATATATATATATATATAACATATACATGTAGTATATACATGTACATAGGTATACTATATGTACTATAATATTCTCCACTTAAGGGCCCCTAGCATTTCTCAGGCGAGTAACGCGAGATAGTTTCGCCTTTGCCCGATTCTTCGTAATATCTTGCTTAAGAAAGAGCCGAAGATGCTGGGAACAAAATTAAAAAAAAAAAAAAAAGAAAAGAAAGTGAGAGAAAAAAAAGGAGAAAAGGGTTGAAAAGAGAAGGAAAAGAAAATAAAGAGAAAAGGAAAGTAATATGGAGGATTGCAATAACCGACGATGTTAAAGAGATTTAACGAAGTTCATATTTTTATCAAATTTCTTGATTATCGCGCGATCATCTTTAATCTCGTTTAAAATACTTTAATTCGTTAACAAATACAATATTTCTAAAATGAATTTTTCAACCAAAAACTATCACGCGCATTTACTTTCGTTGTTTCTTATTACTCGACTCGCAAACTTTAGCGCGGTCCTTTATTTATGATACTTTTATCGAAGATTAATGACACATCGACGTGATACAAACGTTACAAACTCTAGAAAATAATAGATAACCTGTCTCATCGGCTTTTTTTTTGATTAGATAAATCGACGATAATGTTACAATTACTGACACCTAATGCGTGAAATTATATCTAATAATCGGTTATGTCATTATTTTATAATAAAAATAACGTTTGTGTGTGTGTGTGTGTGTGTAATGTAGATTTTTTTCTTATTTTATCAAAAATACAATATTTATATATATATATATATATATATATTTATTTATTTATTATTCATTTATATATTTATTATAAAAAGAATATTAATACAATTGATACTATATAAATATAATTTTATATATGTATATACAGTAGAATTTTCATAAGCATATGTGTAATATTGGTACACGCATATGAGCCATTTATTTTGAAAATGACGTAAAGTCAATTTTTCAACATAATCGAGTTAATATTTATAATAGTTACAATTCTACGTGGCCTTTTCATATTTTCAACACATTATAACCAAAAGAAGAATATGAACTTATGGCACTTGCAAGATTAGCACCTCACACACACACACACACACACACAACTTACAATATCTATGTACAATAGAATGTCCGTCTGTAATCGCGTTCTTATATAGTAATAGTAAATCCAGGACGTAAGACAGGTAATAGATAGTAAATTAGTAAATTGTAAGAGAGCTTGCAGGGGAAAACGTGTAATTAATCTGTCCAGGTTGGAATGTTCAAACTTAATCCAGACTTTCTTCATTTACCGAACTTTCGATTATCACTTTGCGCGGAAGAACAACGTCGTGGATAATTTAAGCGGTAGTCCTTCTTCCTCCTTCTATATTCTCTCGATTAGTTTTCTTAAGTGTACTTTAATGCCACTTTCGAGAAGATTAATGAGTCGCTGACGCGATATAACCACCGAGAGAAAGTGTACATGGGTAAACTTCGTAAAGCGTAGCGAACGAAAAGTATATGATTTTCCATTATCCTTTTATCGCGTCACGGAAATAACAAAGAATGAATTGATATCCATCGTTGGAATAGTTAACAACGAAATCTTGTAATTAATACATAACGATGACAAAAGATTTTTAGTACTTAATGCGATACGACTTTTTTTAAAACGAAATTTATTTTCACGACAACAGAATTTCGGAATAAATTTACTTTTTAATGAATTCTTGAAAACAAAATTTCCCATAACGTCTTATCGTTATTAATTTCGTACATATGAAACGATAGCTACGATTTCATGCTTATGTTATTTTTATACAGAAATTACTTAGGATTATTAATACTGTTTTTCTTTAACTTTCTTTTTTCAAATGAACGATTAAAAATTCAATACGACTTTTCTCAAAAACTTACGAAACTTATTCTTGAAATAAATAAATAAATAAATAAATTAATTAATTAATTAATTAAATAAAAGCAATAAAAAGAAAGGACAAAAGTACTTTATTATTATTAAATATAGTAATATCGTAGATAAGTTCGCATATAAAATATACGAACTTAAAAGTTAATATTAAATTCTATAGATAAATTCTTAAAACGAGTTCTTTGCAAAGTATTGTTCATATATATTTATGTATATATATATATATATATATATATATATATATATATATATTTCTTATATATATACATTATATAAACAGAAAGAAAAAAAGAAATCGTTTGATACAAAAATAAAAACACGTATAGAGAAATCGTGTACGATCATTGGAACATAATTTGCAGTATAATTTTTACAACCATTATTATTATTATCATTATCGTCATCATCATCATCTCTACATGAATATTAATTGCCCGACTTTGTCGATCCATTTTTAAATTTCGAACTTGCAATCGTTTTTATTAATTATGCGAAAATAATAATTACTTCCGACGTCTCGTCGTCGTAAATCTTTCGTAAATTACTTTGAACTTAAACTAGTATACGAGTATCCAGTCAAACTGGTTCCTCCCTTCCCCTATCCCTTACCTCTTACCCCTACCTCCCTTACTCCTTTAGCCCTCCCTTTCCTTCTTTCCGCCGGACTAAAGGAGTAAGCATTAATAAAACATACATTTTACATATGCACGAAGAAGAAGCAGAAGCAGAAGCAGAAGCAGAAGAAGGAGAAGAAGAAGAAATAAAAGTATAAGTAGATGTAAGTAGAGGAGGAATAAGAAAAAGTAGAAAAAAAGGAAGAGGACGATGACAAACAAAAGAACGAACCAAAAAAAAAAAAAAGAAAAATAAAAGAAAAATACCCAAAAAGAGAAAAAATAGGGAAAAGTTCGTCGTAACATTTACGAGGATCATAAAGGAGGATTAGAAGCGCCGGAAATAAAAGCAGTTTCCATCCTCCGGTAGAGTATACATATATAGTAAACGTTTTGTAAATACTCTATAAGCCGGAAGTATACCGCGTTTATGAGACGATACAGTGGGAAAACAACTTTTCTCTAATGTCTTTGTAATAATACTTGTTGAATGTTATCCTCATCTTTTACTCGGTAAAACGCGAAGGTTCGTGTGTTCCACGTCGTCGGTTCGGTTTTTTCGAAATTGAAAGAAAAAAGCGAGGGGAAAAGAAGAGAAAAAGTTAAACGTACGACGAAAGAAAGGAAGGAAGAAAATTATTTACGCGAATAAATGAGGGTAGATAGCGGCGGGGTTGGGACGGAGGGGGGGGGGAAGTAGATATTTACAACATTTTTTTCTTGTCGAAGGAGAAAAATTTTGTTCGACTGACATCATCGAAAAAAAAAAATAAGACAGATAGAGAAAGAGGGAAAGAGAGACAGAGAGAGAGAGAGAGAGAGAGAGAGAGAGAGAGAAGAATTTTTTGTATGTTAAATAAAAACATGACGACCCGATTTCAAACAATTTATTCAACCGTTCATTCGTTCGTTCATTCATTTATTCGTTCATTCGTTTCGTTTCTTTTCGTTTCGTTCGTTTGTATGTGAAAGAAAGGAGGAAACGTTTGAAGAAGAACATCGTAGGATTTTTATAGTTAGAGCACGTTTCGGATTTGTTCGTTATCTCTTCGAGACCATTCGAGTTCAGTTTCGTTTAAACCTACCTATCTCATCATCGCATTCATAAATTCTCGTTCATTCGAAATTATTATTCATTTGCGGAACGGAGAACGATTCATGCTTGGTACTGTCTAGATTCTCTCTCTAGACCTATATAATATATTATATATATATATATATATATATATATATATACACACACACACACACACACACACACACACACACACACACACACACACACACACACACATACGCATACAAGTGTATATAGGGTACACCCATCCAATATATTTCTCGAGTAACCACTTTTCCTTACCTCTTTGCAAATCTTTTTAAAACATAGGAAAGGAGGACGATGATGATGGGCTAGCGGAAGGGACCCCGAGAGATATGAAAAAATATTTTTAATTAACCATAGAACGGATATAAAAAAAAAAAAAGTAGACGCATTATCTAACCTATACTATCATCGGAACTCCTTTTAAACGTCAAACCTCAAGCTTGTAGCTCGTTAGGAAGAAAAAAGAAATGGAAGAAGAAAGGAAAATGTAGAATAAAAAAATTAAAAGGAAAGGGAATAAAAAGAGGGGAAAAAAATAGAAAAAAGGGGTATTACTTGAACGTTGAGAGTTCACGTTCAACAGTCTCGCGTTGCTAGTTTCTTGAGAGGATTTGAGCGAGAGAGGGAGAGAGGAGAGAGAGGAGAGGGAGATATTAATCCAACTGGGTAGATAACCAGAACCCTCGTGTTCTGTGATTCGTTTTGCTGCGTGCTCGTCGTAGACGCAGATTAATCCTTCTGCTTGCTTGGAGAAATTGAAATTAGCAGTCCATAAGCTAGTAGCACTGCGAGAAATTATACCAAAGGGTTTACTAATCTCGATGAATGTTTGCTTCGTCTTTAGCTTTACCGAAAATAGTCGAATCACGAGTCCTTTCATTTATATATCGAAAAGTATATACATATATATATGTGTGTGTGTGTGTGTGTGTATATTGTACATGTACATATCTAAACAAATTAGTCAGTTTACATATGTACACGCGTGATTTTACGCGCTTGATATACGTTAATGTTAGATCATGCGTCAATTTAGATATTAAAGAAATCTTTTCTTTTTTCCTATTTCTAATTTTTTACTTTTTATCTTTTACTTTTTTGTTTCTTTTTATTACTATTAATGGACACATTCATGAAAGATTATAGTACTCTTAAGTATATGTTATATATAGATATATGTACAAAGATATGTATCTATACGTGTCACATGTGTAATATACACGTATTATAGATGGTGTATCTTATAGGTATAATGACTTGGAAATATTTTTTTCCTTTTTTGTTTTTTAATTATAAGTTACAGAAAGATTCACAAACGAACTATAATAAAACTTTCCCAGAGATATATACACGTACACGTTTATAGAAGTTTCCATGCATGCATATGAGTTTAATATACATGCACGTCTACGATGTAAATTAAATTTTTTCTCTTCTTTTTTTCGTAATTTTAACTTCTTAATTAGCAATTATAGACAGATTCACAAGCCAACAATAATGCGCATTTCTAAATCTATACATACTTGTGTATACACACATACATACATATCTAATAACATTTGAAGATTGAAAATCTTCTATTATTTTATTTCTCAAAAGCAAATATCTTCTCGAACGCAAACAAGTTTAAATACAGATATCCCGTAAGATAATACCTTACCCCATAGGATCGTTGTTAAAATTAAAAAAAAAAAAAAGTAAACAAAAGAAAAATTGTCAAATATCAAAATAACCCCGTAGAATCGCACGGATCGATCGCTAATCTTTCGTGCGTTTCAATTTCGTGTAGAACGAATTTATTAACCGAGAGCTCGTTCGAAAAACTAATTAAAAAAAAAAAAAAAAAAAAAAGAAGCGGACAGAGGGGAAGGGGGGAAGGACATTCGTTGATAACAACAATCGCCGACGTCTATGATAACGTTGGAAGAAAATGAGAAACGAAATCAAAACACAGTGGTCAGTGGAGGTTCCCCTTTCGTCGTCGCTAACATAAACGACGGATCCTGGAAGGAATATGAAAAAGAAACAAAAACAAAAAAAAAGGAAAGAAGAAGACAAAAAGGGAGAAAATGATAAAAAAGAAAGAAGAGGGGGGAAAGGAAAGAAAGAAAGAAAAGGGAAAACACGGCAAGAGAAAGATGAGGAGAGATAGATGCGGATATTGTGACGGATAGAGACAGAGGGACGGAGACAGAGACGTAGTGATAGAGAGGGAGAGAGGAGGAGGGCAGAGAGTGAAAGAGAGAGAAAGAAGATCTGCTACATACGAATGAGCACATTTATTCATGGACACGCAACGAGAGAGTGTACTTAGGTAAATACCGGTACGATGAAGCATTTGCATATGTATGCGAGTATTTACACTCGTACATGGCACACGTAGTAGAGGGTTAGCTGGGTTGAGGTTGCTAGGATTGAGACTGGAGGTGTGGGGTAGATGGGATAGGAGAGGGAGGGGGAGGGGAGAAGGAGAAGGAGGAGAAGGGCTGTCGGGACCCGACACGCGGAAGGAAGAACCGGGGTTTACGTATGTAAATGCAACCCTGCGATGATGAGTTACGGTAACGTTGAAAGGTACAACGGGGCTTGGAAGGTCTCATTCTATCTCTCTCTCTCTCTTTCTCTCTCTCTCTCTCTCTCTTGTTTTCTCTATTTTCTCATTTTTGTCCTACTCTCAGAGAGAACGAGAGAGAGAGAGAGAGAAAGATATTGAGAGACAGGAACGCGGAAGCCGGCTCGGTCTCGCGTAATTGAGACAAGCCACTTCCTACCTTCAAAGTGATTTTTACACCTATGTAACAGAACGCCAACGGCGCGAACGACGAACCAGAAAATATCTTTCTGTGTGCTAGGAGAAAAGCAAGGTAAAGTCGTGGCACACGTCAACGCGAGTCGCATCGTCCCTTCCTCCACCATTACCGCCACAACCACCACCATTACCACCACCGCCACCACTGTCACCGTCACCCCTTCCTTTTCTCGTACTACCGCGAAAAAAGGGAACAAAAAATGATAGCTCACGTATTTTTCATCTCTATGACATCGCTCAAGTGTTATCCTCTTTTATTGTTATTCTTGTTTCCCTTTTTTTCGTTCCCTCTCCTTTTTATTTATGTTTCCTTTTTTCTTTTTTTGTTTTCTTTTTTGCTTCTTCTTCTTCTTCTTCTTTTTTTTTTAAAGAATTCGGAAATCGTTGGAACGTGTAACTCTCGAAATCTATTTCATCGAAATTCTAGTTTATTCGTATTCGTTCGTCGTCTTTTATTTTCCAATCCCAATTATTTATTTTTATTAGTTACTCTTGTGTGTGTTTTTTTTTTCTTCTTTTTCTATATAAAATTCGCGAAACGTTGAACGTAAAACTCGATGTCTACAATTCATCTACAATCGAAATCCAATTCATCGAAATTCTAGTTTATTTCTATTTGTTCGTCGTCTTTTATTTTCCAATCCCAATTATTTATTTTTATTAGATATCCTTGTTTCTCGTTTTTTGTTTTGTTTTTGCTTCTTTTTCTTGTATAAAAAAAAATTCAGATATCGTTAAACGTAACACTCGAAATCTACTTATTTCTTCGCATTTGTTTGTTATTATTATTTCTTTGTTTTTTTTTTTTTTATTGTACTCATATCACCGATAGGACACTTCAATAGACTTTTGCAATTTTCACAAATCATTGTTTATCTTCCAGAGGAAATAATAATTCCGCCGAGGTCAATCGTTATTGGATTAAATCGTTATTTGATATCTTTCTATATCTACTTTGTGTGCAAATAAAATCAATCCATTCGATAATTCAATTTATACATTTGTCCAATAGCCATTTAAATTCTAACTACATACATACGTTCCATACGTATCTGCAAGAGTATAATTATAAAGTCAATTTTTTTTCTTTTTCTTTTTTTTTTTTTTTTTTTTTTTTTTTAGGAATACAGAGATTTTTCGATTAAATCGAGAATATAGTAGTCGTCCAATGTTCTTTCTTTTCTTTTTCTTTTCTTCCTTAGTATAGTCGTGTCATTCTTGATTATCCAGGTGAGAATTATCGTCAGAGAAATTTCTACGATGTTACTACCTCTACGGTGTTAGGAGAGCACGCCAACAAAAAAAATATAAGAAAAAAAAATAAAATAAAATAAAAAAGGAAAAGAAAAAGAAAAAAAGAAAAGAAAAAAATGATCAACCCTTGCTATCTTAAGTTCGTTCGAAATGAAATTTAGTACTTTCGAAAGTTTGGTAGGGTGAGAGGGTGGGGGAAAGGGAGAGTAAGGGTGAGGATGGGATGGAAGGGGGGGTGGAGAGAGACCTTAAAGCTTACGGAAAGTACGGAACTCAGGGAAAACTCGGCGAACTTTACTAGATCAATCCATTAAAGTCGAAGCGTAGAGAGATAAGTACTTAATGTTCGAAGAATTCGGTATTTGCGTCTGAAACGTTTATGATGCTCGATAAAGTCATCGGGATCGTTAAATTAGCTCACGAGTTACGGGTTATCTACGAGGAACGAGTAAATAAGATATAAGAAATTTCAAAGCTATTAATATAAATCCTGGCTGAACGTGATAGCTTTAGGAATCGGATTTAACTCACTGAGAAGTCTCTCTCTCTCTCTCTCTCTTTCTCTCTTACTCTTTCTAAAATTCTATGATTCATGGATTACGTATAAAAAAAAAAAAAAGAAACATTTCTAAAAATACAAACGAAGAAATTTCAAATCATTCGACAAGATAATTACATTCTGCATTGTTTCAACAAAAGATTAACTCGTCAAAAAGAATTAACTCGTTAATTGAAAACAAAAATAAAAACAAAATAGAATCCCTTACGAACAGTTCGATTGGACAAAATTTCACTTTCATCAGAAAATGAGATCCGCCGAAAGAGACAATGGCATGATAACAAAATAGGGTAAAATCCCGAAGTTAAGATACGAAAATAAAAGAAAGAGGAAGAAAGAGAGAAAGGATAAAAAAGAAAGTATCGTTCTCGTCGCAATACCGTTCCCCGTACCCCACCACAGCCACCGGTACTACCATCGCCATCATCGCCATCACCATCATCGCCATCGCCATCATCACAAAAAACACAATCGCAAGTAAACGCCATCTGATTAATCCGTTTCATTATCCACGAACAAACTCTTCAGTAGAACATACGGTTGAACTTTTTGTTATTAGCATTTAGGGTAGAAAGCAACCTGCAACCTCTTATGTCTGCTGGTATACGTAAGTATATACATACATACATACACACATACATATATGTATATCTATACGTATAGAAAGACACCGTAGTTTCTCTTTTGTGTACTTGTGTCACCGTATATGTACGTGTATATATGTATATGTACCGTATATGTACGTGTACATATGTATATGTACTTCTTAATATGTGTGTGTGTGTTTGTATGTATCTGTGTGTCATGTTCCCAAGTAAAGAGGCAAGGAACGAAAGGTAAGGTCAAAGGGCATCGAGCAAGATGAAATGGCTTGGCAAAGAGAGAGATACCGTGCTAAGGCTTCGAAGCATCCTCCTTCCCTTGTCTCTCCACCCACCCCCTTTAACTCACCCTGTTTTCAACTCTCTCCCTCTTTTCTTTCTCACTGTCTATCTGAACCCTCTGTAGAATCTCTCTCTCTCTCTCTTGCTCTCGCGTAGCGCGTTATATGACCCGTGAGCAGAAGCATAGACGTAAGTACGCGAGCGCGCTAGAATGGCTCTTCACGTTCGCTTAACCGTCCGTGTATTTAGGATAAGCCTAGGATACCGGAAGCTGACATTCAATTTTCGATTCACCCAGATCCATGTTTCTTTTCTTCTACGAGAACGAGCTCCCCACACTTCCTCCTTTCTTTTTCTCTCGTTCTCTTTTTTCTTTTTTTCTTTTTTTTTTTTTTTTTTTACTTTTGTTACCTTCGCTTTGCTTGCGAGATCTGGATAGAGATAGAGAGACGCGAAGAAACAGAGGGAGAGAGGGGGAGGGAGGGGGGGGGGGGAACATTTTTCTTTTCTTTTCTTTCCCTTTTTGCTTTTCTTTCCGTTTCTTTTTTTCCTTTTCTTTTTTCCTTTCTTTTTTTTTTTCTTCTCACTATTCGAGGAAAAATTTCAAAGAAATAATATTCCGTGATCTAAGAGATCTAAATCAATCAGCGTTAAGATATTGCACGTTATTTCGTCGCGTTCGTCTATTTTCGATCGTTATTTCGAATAATCATTCTCCATCTTTAATAATTTTATAATATAACGGTAATCAATTTTAATGGAAAAAAAAAAATGGATAGATTTAACGATCGGATAGATTTTTAATGTTTCACGTTTATTGTCTTTTTTACTTTTTTAATTTTTCTTCATTTTTTTTGTTTTTTCTTTTGATAAAATGTCGAAATTACTCGGAAGATATCTCGAAAAGATTTATTAAAGTAATCGCTATGGTTATTTATTATATATACATATGTATATATAATCACATTACATCGTGTCCGTGAATTCGAAAGTTATTTGAAAAAGTACGAAATTATTTTCAATATTTCTCTTTGAGTCATCGAAATTTCGTAATAGAGTGATGATCAATTAAAAAAATAAATAAATAAATAATAAATAGCTTTCGCGGTTAGGAAGATTATTAACATTTCATATTTAATTGGTTTTATTTATTTATTTATTTTTCTTTTTTCGGGAGCTGATGGGTGGATAGGAGGAGGAAGAGGAAATGTAAATTTAAAAGAGACAATTTTTTTTTTCATATATTATAGTTACGCATTACCTGTATATATATTTCATAAACATGTTGCTTCATTCTTTTTCTCTCTCCCTCTCTCTTCCTCTCTCTCTCTCTCTCTCTCTCTCTCTCTCTCTCTCTCTCTCTCCCTCTCTAAATTAAATGCAAATAGTATTAGATTTTATTTTGATCCCTAATAACCTTGACTTGATGTAATTAACTTTTAATTAGTAAGTATGCCAACGAATATTTCTTTCGACAACTTTCAATAAATGTTAAATAGATTTATTTTTGAATTGTTTCGTGAGTATATCTATTACGTAAGTGTATACGTAAAAGTTCAATTAGACGATAATTTCAAATATCGCGAATAAATTTGAATTTGTGTGTGTGTATGTAAAGTGTCAACGACTCGTTATAATAAATATCATCACTCTCAAAATAAAGTATTTGAACTCTTCAATAATTAATTAATAGGATTTTCTATAGTTGCCTATAAAAAAGAAGGAAAAAAAGAAAGACAAAAAAACGTGATGAAAGTTTGAAAACGTATGTCACAATAAATAAATAGAATAAAACGAAAAAAAAGAAGAAAGAAGAAAATAATATGTATTTTTTCTATACACGTTCTACGAGCATCGAAATCGTTCTATTCTTCTTTCTTCTTTTTTATTATTATTATTATTATTGTTTTTGTATAATTTCTTTTTTTTTCTATCGTCGAATTAGAAGACTCCCGTACGGGAGAATTGCATTGTCGACAAAACATTTTATAAACAATACGTTGTACAAATTTATTGCAGGCTAGTGTTGCGATCTAACAAGCGGGTAGTATAATCTAAACTTATTCGATCGAGTTTCTGTTGTTGCATTTTCGAGATAGATAGTTGTATATATACATACATATATATATATATATATATATATATATATATATATATTGTATGTATAAATACATATATATATACACGTATAAAGTGATCCAAAATAACTGGCAATAAGATCAATGCTTATAACTTCATGGATAACCAACACATTCTTATTTACTTATTTTTCACTTTTTATTAATTGATAACACAGAAACAAAATTATATTTTTTATCGGCAAATGTTTCAAATGATCGCCTTTATTATTAATACAAGTATCAAGATGCCTATTAATACTTTCGACTATGAGATTTATATAATATATATATATAAATAGACATTCTTGCATATATGTATATGTTTTATGTATACGCACATATACATATACATGCAAATTTATATATGTAGACATATATATCTATGTATACACACACACACACACACACACACTTGCATATACTTTATGTATACATATATGAATATATTTGTTTTTTTTTTCTTTTTTCAGTTCGTTATACCGTTCGATATATAAGCGAAAGAGAGAAAACATAGAATCGGAAAAATAGAATTAATTTCATCGAAAAGCTCTGCAAAAATATAGAAGTAAACCGTAAGCGAGAACGAAACGGTGCGATGCGGTTGCGATTAACGAATTGCGATTTTCAAATCGAATTTTTACGATTATTCGCCCGTTGATGATTACCCGTGTGATCGAATGAAAATAATCTAGATATGTGTGTATGGGTCTATAAGCGTATGCGTGTATCCGGGTCGTCCTCCAGTCGATTTAATTCCGAACGAATCACCGTTGGATTTGACGTATGGCAAAAAAAAAGAAACGAAACAAAAAGAAAAAAAAGAAGAGAGAAAAGATAAAAAATAAATGGGATTAAATGAGTACCGTTATCCTTGTTATATACACAGTAATCCTAAATAAATAATCAGTTGATAAAGCAATATGTCGGTTATTGAATATTATCTTATTCCATTGATACGTTAGATCATCGATGTTGTCCAACTATATTCTAAGACGTTCGTTTTACAATAAACTTCGTGTCCAAGTGTAATTTAATTTCGTTACTTCAAGTTCGTCGATCTCTTATCGAAAATTTCTAATTCGTATCTCTTTTCTTTGTTCTTTTCGCAAATGAAATTCAATATTTACGTTTTAATACGTCGAACGTTATATCGAAGTTTCGGAACGCTTATTAAATTAACGATTAATTTAATTTTAGCTTAGTACTAAAGTTCGCCGAAGATTTTCCATTTTCGTACGTTTTACAAACAATACCTTTTTGCTAAGAAAATTGATCGTTGCCACTTGAATCAATGGCTTAAAGTTCGACAATATTACGTGCGAAGTGGGATTAAAATTTTCGTCAAATTCAAAGTCGTCAATTGATGCATTATTAATAACAATGATTCATTAATAATCTCTTGATAAGTAAGATTCAAATGTTTGCTGACAGTTGCGGGATTGACTTTTGAAACGAAAGGGTGGAGAGAGATAAAAAGTCAAACGCAAAGAAAGAGAAAAAAGGGAAAAAGAAAGAAAGAAAGAAAAAAAGAAACGGAATCGTTCTCTTGTTTACCTTTTTTTATTTCATTTTATATTATTTCTTTTCTTTTTCTAAGATGAAGGAAAGACAAGAAAGAACGGTAATATCATTTTCGAAAAGTTTTTCGTCGATCGAAGATCGTCGAGAGCGAGGGGAAAGAGAAGAAAAGAAATGAACCAGAAGAAAAACTGAAGAGTAGATGAGTTTTCCTCTCTCTCTCTCTCTCTCTCTCTTTCACTCTCTTTATCTCTGTCTCTGTCTCTCTTTCCCTTTCTCTTTCTCCCTTTTTATTCTTTTTCCCGAGTAAATAATGACGTGACAGTAGTGGAAGGCGCGCGCTCGGCTGCCGAAGCGAGACGAGTTAGTTCGTGCACCTTCCCGTGGCACCATTTATCATGGGAGCCTTTTCAAAATCGTTTGAAAGTGTCAAGACCATGAAAAAGGCTAGCGGTAATCGAGGCTGCTTAATAAAGAAAGACCCAGGTGGGCTTGCACGGACTACGGCTTAAAATTGTAGGCGACTACTCTCGAAACAAGGACGCAGGATTTGCATCCATCCTTTACAGAGAGAATCATTTACCAAAGTTTTTCTTTCGATATGAGAAAGTTTTGGGCCGAATAAAAGAAAAAACAAAATTTATCAACGATTGACAACAACTTTCCCCTTCAACTTGTTTATTAATTTTTTTTTTTTTTTTTTTTTCATTACCTTCCATATCGTTATTAATTTATTTGCGTTCTTTAATCAATGTTTCTTCTGTTCTTCATCGCGTCAAGCCAAAATCGATCTTTATTCGTATTTGAACTTTCTTATTCGTATTTTAATTTTTTTTTCTCCATTTATTCTTTTTTATTTTATCTTTCGCATATTATTATTATTATCATTAATAGTATTATTATTAGTTTGTTATGTTATTGAATTTTTGTTTCCCTTTTCTTCTATTATGTCGGATTTAATCAACTCTATTCTCATTCATGTTTGTACTTTGTAAATTTGTTTTTTTTTTTTCATCTTTTGAATCTTATTATTACTCCCTATTGCTATAATATATTTTGTTATATAAGTTTTTCCCTCTCTATTATATCGGATTTAATCAACGTTATTTTCATTCATATTTGAACTTTTTTAATTTCTTTTTATTTCATCTTTTCAATATTATTATTATTATTATTATTATTATTATTATTATTATTATTATTATTATTATTATTATTATTATTATTATTATTATTATTATTAATATTATCATTATTCTATTTTGCTATGTTATTTTATGTATGTCTTTTTTTCTATTATGTCGGATTTAATCAACTCGATTCTCATTCATATTCGAATATTATAAATTTGTTTTCCATTTTATTCCCTTCGAATCTCATTATTATTTTAATATGGTATGCAATTAATGCCTTTAACACATGATATTTTTATCGATTTTATTCTCGTTCTTACTACTTCGGATATTACTATTATTTTATCTATGTTTAATTATTTCTTTTTCTTAGTTTTTTTTTTTTTTTTTTTTTATTCAATCATATTTAAACGATAAAAAAGAAAGAAATTCCATATCATTCGATCGTCGAACGATCACATTATAATATTTTACTTTCTCTTATATTTTATTCATTTAAATGTTAATATTACATAATTTCCTATATTATTTCATTCCTTTTGTTATTATTATTATTATTATTACATCATATTTAATCGAAAGATGAAAATTATTGAGAGCGTCGATATTGAAATTTTTTTAATTCGTTCTTTATACTTATATATATATATATATATATATATATATATATATCAATTCACTGTATAATTTAATATTATCTTTATCATCGGCCACATATTCGCAATATTGAAAAAAAAAAAAATATCTTATCGGACCGAGTCGAATTTTCTTTAAATAATATCCCAGTAACGGTGGATCAAAAATTTTCCTTCGATAATTATCGAGAAGATGATCGATGAGAAAGAAAAATTGAATTAAGAAACATTTCCACCTTATCAATTTCAAATCGTACGATTATCCTCGATAGCTTCGGCGAAATTCATACGGGTGTCTCGTAACACGTTAGACAAGAGAGATCGAATGGAATCTAATCGATGATGTCGGAACGTACGAGAGGGGAAAGCAAAGAATAAGGATTCCGATTGGTTCGATAGAACGTGCCTCGTGACGTCGTCTCGAGGACACCCTTTTGAATAATTTCTCAATTAGACCGAATCGGTACGAACGGTTAGAGACCTCGTAGTTGAAATCCTTAGATCCTTGAGAAAGACACCTAGAAAGATAAAGAGAGGGAGAGAGAGAGAGAGAGAGAGAGAGAGAGAGAGAAAGATGGAGGAAAGAGATGGATAAAAAGAGAGAAAAAAGTACAACAAGAAAGACAAAGAAAGATAGAGAGAAAGACAGAGAGAAAGAAGGAGAGAGAGAGAGTGAGAGAGAGAGAGAGAGAGAGAGAGAGAGACGTGAAAGGAAGTCAACGGAGGACCGTTCACTTCCGCATCCTTGATTCTTCCTTGGCGATTTCATTACGCGAGAAAAAGAAGAAAGTTGGTGAGCGTATCCGGCCAATTCGAAAGGAGAAAGTTTTCAACTCGTCCTTCCACAACCTCTCTCGTGTCCTAGATCATCCTTGCAATTCCAGAACCTACACCCTCGCCATACCTCCACACCTCTTCTCTCCTCATCTCCGCATCCCTATCCTTATTCTTTCTTTCTTTCTTTCTGTGTCTTTCGCATGTTTTACCATTCCTCGTTCGTCTTTTACGTACGTGAATTTTTCTTATTGGAGATGTGTTTCACCTCTCTCTCTCTCTCTCTCTCTCTCTCTCTCTCTCTCTCTTTCTATTTCTTTCTCTCTCTCTCTCTCTCTCTCTCTTTCTCTGTCTCTCTGTATCTCTTTCTCATTCTCTTTTTCGTTCTCCTTCACATTCTCTTTCTCCCTCGAATACTATTTCTTCATTCAGTATATTCAAAGTATGTCACATATCCTCTCCCTTCCTACTATTTACACGATGTACGTCAACCATGTCGAATTCATATACGATTACAGTAGGATCGTGTTCGAGATCGAAGATAAATCGATTCGACTACACTTCGATTTTGTCATCTTATACCTTTCCCAAGTATACCACCAATACAATGAAAAATGTAACAGTGATTTAGCGCGAGGATTATATATAAGCGTGATACTTATTTATTATATAAATTCATTTCGATCGATCGTTCGTTCGTTTTATTTATGATCGATAATTGTAATAGATCGAAGTGACTGGCTAACAATATCGTATAAATTATTCACAGATATAATGATTTACAGAATGATTTACTATCGTGACAAAAACCATTACGTAATCATAAATCTTTATCGTGTTACGTACAAAGATATAAAGAGAGGGAGAGAGAGAGAGAGAGAGAGAGAGGGAGAGAGAGAGAGAGCATCGTCGATAACTAGCTGTATCGTATAGACGCAACTTACTATACCGACAAATAGTTCTTTAATAATCGTAATATTTATTGTCGCGTAATAACCATAACTCTTTCATTGTTTTCATATCGTAAAATCTTTTATCGTGTTCAATCGTACAAATGACACGAATATGATGAAACGCACCGTCCGCTGAAAAGAATAAAAATAAAAATAAAAATAAAAATAAAAATAAAAATAAAAAATGAATAAGAAAGAAAAAAGAAAAGAGAAGGAAAACGAACAAACGGCTCAATCTTTTCTCGAACTATAAGATAAAAGATCTATAACATGTGATCGAAATGGAAGTGGAATTGGGGAAGGGGGAGGGGAGAGTACGAGAGGTGATCGGAGGAAAAAAAAAGGGGGGGGGGGGGAGGGCGGGGGGATAACGTAGAAAAGAGAGAAATAAAATTGGAGCTTATAGATCATTTCGTTAGAACCTCTCTGTTAGAAGGTCTCAAGGAGAAACATAATCATTCACGTCGAACGATACACTTCCCAACGAGTTATCCTGGCAGTTCCGGATGATCCATTTACGGCAAACGACACGTACAATTTCCTTAGAGCCATCCACCATCCCATTGAGTTCCGGTCTGTGGCGTACGGGGTAAATACAAAGGGCAGATGCGAACGAAAGGTACGGGGGATAGGATGGGATGGGATGGGATAGAATGGGTTGGGATGAGTTGGGATGAGTTGAGGTGAGGTATAATGGGGTGAGATGGGGTGGGAGTTGAAGGGAAAAGCTGTCGATCGGGTCGTTCCTACCTACCTCGCTCGGAATTCTACAGCACAGCATCGTGTAGGCGTTCTCCCGTTTCATTTCCTATCATTTGTGTATCTCTGTCTTTCTTCTTCTCATTTTCGGTATACACACACACACACACACACACACACACATATATATATATGTATATATATGTTTGTATGTATGTATGTAAGTACCTATCTATCTAGGTATGTATATACCATATATACGTACGTAAGTATGTGTGTATGTGTGTATGTATGTATCTACGTATCTACATAGATATGTATAAAGGATGTACGTGTAAAATCCACAGTTCCGTTGTTAGCACAAAGCCGAGTTCTGGGAGATCCTCTGGCAATCGTCAGTAAAGAGAGCCAAAGCATAGTAGGAACACAACCGGTAGCTCTATCGTTTCGCTTTTTCCCCTCCACCCATCCCCCCAAACCCTTGTTCATCCACCCTCTCTCTCTCTCTCTCTCTCTCTCTCTCTCTCCAACTCTTCCTACTCTTCTTATTTCTCCACCTACTCTCCCATTTTTCGCTATTTCTTCCTTCCCTTCCCTCGCCTCGACCTATCTTGTCTTCATCTTCTTCTTCTTCTACTTCTTCTTCTTCTTCTTCTTCTTCTTCTTCTTCTTCTTCTTCGTCGTCGTCGTCGTCGTTTTATTTCTTTCCTTTTTCTTCTCTCTCTCTCTCTCTTTCTTTCTTTTTCTCTCTTTTTGTTTTACGACATATCCCGACGCTTCTCCATAACCCAAATTTGTCCCCGGTAAGAAAAGCGGCCGCTTTTATCGTTCTGCTTCTTATCGCCCGTCTGCCAAAAAATCCTACGTTTGTACGTATCTGTGTGCGTGTGTGTGTGTGTGTTTATATACATATGTGTGGTATCTATAGATAGCACATATGTATGCATGTAAATATCTACATACGCGTGCATGTATGTTAGTACATAAATTCTTGTGCATAAATTCGTTCGATCGTACATTGGAAAAGAGAATGAGGGAGAGAGAGAGAGAGAGAGAGAGAGAGAGAGAGAGAAATACAGAAAAAGAGAGAGAAAAAGAGTAAGAATTTGATAGTCATTCAAAAAAACATTACGAGTTTATCCATCCGTATCTGTATGAATCGTTATCGTCGAATAATTCCAATTTTATGTTACTTTTCTAATGATTGAAATTAATTAAATAATTATTTATATCAATTGAATTAGACGAAATATAAATTAAATCATTATATATATATATATATATATATATATATATATATATATGTATGTATATTATGTATATTACCTACGTAAGTATAGTACTTAATGTATTATTAATTTTTTATACAAATAAAATGATGACATAGAAATATATTATTCATTTTGTAGGATACTACGAGTTTAGTGTAGTATTATTATGTATAATATTTGTCGTAATATTATCGCCTACGATATTTAATATAACGATATTATACGTCTAATATATTATAGTAATATTATGCATTTAGTATAACGTTACTGTGGATTTAATATAGTATTACTATGCATTTAGTGTGATATTATTATCTATAAGATTTAACGTAGTATTATCGTGAAGAATATATAGTATAACGATATTATACATTTCATATAATATTTAATAATATAAGAATATCGTACATTTATTATAGCCATACTAAGCATTTATATGTAATATATATATATATATATATATATATATATATTTATTTATTTATTTATGGTATTTTTTTATGAGGAAACTTTAAGTAAAAGAATTGAATATTCAACAAGAATTTCGTTACAGAAGAATAATTCAACTCTCGATAAATTCACTCGGCGTTTCATTGGAATTCTTGTTCGGTTCGAATCGAAAAGCTTTTTTCGACGGTAATCATTAAAAATATCCGCTGATCGTTGTTTTCGAAGCTGAGCTCGTACCGATGCAAAAGAGCTTCTCGCGAGTACCAACAGAAAATGGTGTGATTAAGTGTCGCCTGAGGGAGAACGAGAAATAGAGAGACAGAGAAAGAAAAAGGGAAAAAAGAGATAGAGAGAGAGAGAGAGAGAGAGAGAGAGAGAGAGAGAGAGAGAGAGAGAGAGAGAGACACTAATGTTTGTCCCACTTTCCTCCCTTCTCTTCATTTTCGATTTTTCCTTTTTTCTTTTCTTCTTTTTTCTTCCTATCTTTTACCAGGATCGAATTAAATGCAATGTCAAGCTAGGCCAACGTTGCACCAATCATCTTTTCTAATTGCTGTACCCAAGCAAAAGACTATTGTCATGTAGTCTAATTGATTCTCCGAAATTCGTCGTTCTATTTTGCTCTCACCGGCGACAAAACTTTTTTTTTTTTGTTATTTCTGGAGCTCGTCGTTAATTTTTCTTCGATCGTTGAAAGATCAAATTAATACGATATAGTTACTGTTTATTTAAATAACCATAGAAAAGTTATTATCGAATATCTGTATTTACGAAATAAGATCGTTGACTTGTGTATCATCATTTTTAGTTGTTAATTAGATCATAATTAGAACGCAAAAATTCATTCAATACTTCGTCGCTCCGTTTTATTCGATCGTTAGAATATTAAAATATATATATATATATATATATATATATATATATATATATATATATATATATATTATTACGAATAATTATTATAGTTATGAGATAAAATTATTATTATTTTATTATTATTATTATTATTATTATTATTATTATTATTATTATTATTATTATTATTATTATAATTATTATGGTTTATTCTTATTTATTAGATCTCAATGAAGGATGAAAAATTGTTAAACAATATAATATTATAATTTCTATTCGATCGTTTGAACATTATAAGTATTATATTTTAAAGTAATGTAGTATGAAAGATTAGATATCACTGATATCATATATTACATTATTATTGACAATTGTTACACTTGTGACAGTTAAGATTGTTATTATCAATTGTTCTTAATGTACCGGTTGATAATAAGGACTTGATGTCACGGAGAAAATTAAATTTTTTTTTTATTTTTCCGTAAAATCGAATACACCGAACGACTAATCGTTTATTAATTAACGCATTCCTTGTTTTTTTTTTTCTTTTTTTCTTTTTTTCTTCACGGCACTGCTTCGGGGCACTCTTACGCGTTTATCGCTAGCACTCTAATTTTCGCGGAATGAAATTATGCAGCCATTCGGCGTGTACGCTTTCGTAATTTTGCCGCAATTCTCGTGCTTCTCTTTCCCTACCAACGTTAATACCGCTTACGATGGTGTACACTTCGGGATAGTGGAAAATGGTTGAAAGGGGAATAGGAGAGAGAGTGGGGCGTTACGAAAAGCCCGAGTCAAATTAAGAAAGAGCAAGGAAAATAATCTCAAGAGCTTGGCCACGCTTCTCTGGGACAGCTGTTTTATATTTTTTAACGAGTCAAACGATTACTCCTTTTTTGGATTTTTCTTCTTTTGCTCTGTTTTGTTTTTTTTTTTTTGTAAATGTTTTTTTTTCTTCTTTTTTATGTGTTCTTTTAAGGGAAGGTTTGTTGACTTCGATCGTTTCTTTTCGTTTTTTATTTTTTATTTTTTTTGTTTTGTTTTGTTTTATACCTTGACAACGATAGTAAATTCCGAATTGAAAGATCGAGTTGAAGTGCCTATCGACGTAAGTGTTGCAATTGTAATTTAAATTAACGATTAAATTACGATTAAAGGGAAACAATAGAAACGATAATTAGACTGCTACCATATTCGCAATTACATATTTTTTTGCAAATTGTATCAAATGTTTTTTTATTACGTTAAATTATATTAATATCGTTATTATAATATGATAGATGCGATACCAGCGGATTATCGTATTAATTAATATTTCGAAATATTTTATAACAATAGTTTTAATTTTTTATTATGAATTGAATGCAATTGCTGCGTTGATTAAATTAATTATCGAAATTGTAATGTTTGTTTGCAGGAAGTATAATATTACGTAGGGCTTATTGTCTAAAAATAAATCTAAGTTTACGCAAACGATTTGAAGTAACGTTAGATCAGATAACATGTTTTTAACTTCAAAAACTTTAAGTGAGATAACAAAAGTTTTAAGTAGTAACTGTTCGATACTATTCTTGAGCTCGAATCGAAGGTTGATCTTAAGATTCTCAGTAGTCGATTCTAATTCAAATAGAAAGTTTCGAGTTGGCTCATTAAGTAAAAGTATAACTTGGAGAACAATGTCGAACGAAGCTTAAAAATTCGACTTTCTTCGATTTTGTACTTGACTAATTAATCTAACAATATTCTAATGAACGTTTAATCATGAATTTTTATATGATCACGGACGAAACGTTGAAGAATCGAACAACACCTTCGTGTTCGGTCAACATTTGGAAACGCAAAATACAACTTTCTACAATACGAACTTGATTAATGTTTCTAACAATTTCTAACGAATAATCGTGAAAAATGTTCAAATTTAATAAAACTCAATAGCATCGAACGCAGATCATCCTCGAAATTGGGTATCAACGTTGCAAACGAAGACATTCAACCTTCCTTCGACTTGAATTTGATTAATTTATTAAAAAAAAAAAAAAATGTTCTATCGATATTTATCGTGATTTTGAAAAAAAAACACACACACACACACACACAAAAAAAAAAAAGATCAAACGAATGTATCGAAGAAACGAACGTCATCCTTTGAGGATCGACACCGCGGATACAAAATTCAATTTCCTTCCGACTCACGGACTCGATTAATATTTATCCAATTAATTCGTTCAAAATTTCCAATAAATATTTATCGCAAAGAAAATTAATTTTCAGTACGAAATAACCCAAAAATGAGAAAGGAAAGAAAAGCAGTAAAAAAATCGACGACACCGAGCAACACGAAGTATCGAGATCGCAGTTAACAGACGCAATCCTCGTACGAATTCTCAAGATGTATCCACTTTTTGTTTTCTTCTCTCTCTCTCTCTCTCTCTCTCTCTCTCTCTCTCTCTTATTCTCCTTCAGTTTTCAATAATCGCCTAAAAATTTCGTTAGTTAGTTCGAGATAGTTTCGAGAGGGAACGAACGAACGAACGAACGAACGAATGAACGAAGAGAGGAGAGAAGAGAAGAGAAATAAAAAACGCAGGAAAAAAGTTGGCGAGGTGAGGGAGTCGGTTTGGTAGTGGGGTGGGGGGACTCGGAGGGTGGGACAGGGCCGAGGGAGGGGCGGAGGGGTAAGTTTCGAGTTCCGTCACGATGCGTTCACCTCTCGCACGACGTCGTCGGGACGCTTACAAATGAGCCGGTGCGAGTGCCGGCCGTTTTAAGGTTAATAACCTCATCTCGAGGCGTTGAGCGAAATTAAATTGGAGCTTTTCTCGCCGGTAAGCTGCGACACGTGCGCGCAGTACTCTCTCTCTCTCTCTCTCTCTCTCTCTCTCTCTTTCTCTTTCTTTCTCTTGAAAAAGAGAAGGATAGAAAACGAAGGAAAAAGAAATAAGGTAGACCAAGGGATGAAGGAAGGGTAGAGGATAGGGTAGGGTAGGGTAGGGTAGGGGATAGGATAGAAGAGTTTAAGCTCGAACCGAAGCTTCCTTCGCGAGAAAACGTTCTTCCATCTTTTATTTTTATCCCCCTCAACGATACCCACACCCTCTCTTCTCTTTCTTCCTCTTTTTTTCAAGGAGAAGGAGAATGAGGAGAAGGAAGAGGAGGAGGAGGAGGAGGATAAGAAGGATGAGGAGGGGTGAATAAAGAAGATGAAAAGAGTCGAGTCGTAGGACCTTTCGTACACTTCTTTCTACTAGCCAGGAACGAAATCCAAAGTAGTAATAGTAGTAGTAATAGTAGTAGTAGTAGTAGTAGTGGTAGTAGTATTATAGTAATGACGGCGGTAGTGGTAGTAGTATTCCTCGTAATTCCTGGTAAGTGTAATCCGGATTTGTATCGGACGATTAAATAAAATTTCGATTATTCTAATACTATCTATCTATCTCTCTTGTTTTTTTCCTCGCTCACTCGCTCGTTCGTACGAGGTCTCACTGTATCCTGTTCTCCTCCATCGTCCTATCCCCTTCCATTTCTTTATTCTCTACGGTCCACCGCCCGAGGAGCGTTCGAATCCCCGAGTATTACTCTCGTAATTCTTGTTACATAAGTCCAGAAAAAAGGAGGGACGTAACGTCGTAACGCTACTGAAGGTGAGGTTTCTTCTTTATTTTTTTTCTTCTTTTTTTTTTTTTGAGGGACAGTTTTTTCTTTTCCTTGTTTTTTTTTTTTTTTTTAAATTTTTTTTTTCTTTGAGAGAGAGAGAGAGAGAAAGAGGTGGAACGAAATCGGTATATGAACTTTTTGAGATATCTTATCTGTACGTGATCGTTGAGTATCACTTTTATTGGTCACTTTATCGAGAGAATATTCTTTTCTTCTTCTTTCTTTCGTTTTTACTCCTCCCCCACTTCCCCGCACCGACTCACCACCAACCCCGACCCTATTTAATATTTGTCCACGATAGAAAACAATCATCACAATTTTATCGCGTTTTTCTTTTTTTTTTTTTTTATTCTTGAACATGTCTCATGTTTCCTCGTTGTGGGAAGATCGTTGGAACGTCTTCGATGTTTTTCTTTTCCTTTTGATTTCCTTCCTTTTTTTTCTTTTCTTAAATGTAAAAATGTACTCGTATTAAAAGAGATATTGAAAAGTTTCGTAATGTTGTTTATGACGACAGGTTGATTATTCTCGTTATAATTTTATTTTATTTTGTCGTTCATTTATTAATTACCTTAATTATATTAAGGTTGATTAAAATTAATTGTCTATATGTTGTGTGCGATATTTGTGTTGCGTTATTTATTCCGCCCGTACACAAACGCGGACCCGTACACGCGCGCACACGGTATATAGTCTAATTTAGTTTATCGCGTCTTTAAAGAAATAAAAAAAAAAAAAAACAAAAAGAGAGAAAAAAAATAGAAGAAAAAAACAGACAGAGAGAGAGAGAGAGGAGATTCGTACAAAAGAAAAAAAAACTAGGATAAAAGATTCGTCCTATATAGATATATTAAGTGACAATAACTAGAACAGCGGCATGGTCGATCTTTAGATCCTTAAACCGGTTGAAACGTCCGTGTGTCGTCCTACTCTAGGCAATTTCCTCCGATATCTCATTTTAAAACGCGCTCACGAGTACGTCGTGACGGTGAATCGATGGTTCTAACGACGGGAGGACTCCAAAGGATCTACCATGGCTTTGCCTGGTCGGCTTTCGTGACGCGAATAAGAAGAAAAGAAGAAGCCTCTTTTTTTGGCTGATGTCACACACACACACACAAATACACATACACAGGTGTACACACACAGAGATACACATACTTATTCTTGCTATCCTTAGTTTCTCTCATTTTTCAGATAGACGCTAGTACCATGTTGTCTGACCGATTTTTTTTTTTTTCTTTTCTTTTCACCTACTCTCCCTTCCTCTCTCTCTCTCTCTCTCTCTCTCTCTCTCTTTCTCTCTCCTCCTAACTCTTTATTTTTTCGTTCAAAGCGCGTCTCTGAGCCATCGTAAGAGAAATCCCAGTGATCGACGTTATCCATCCGTGGAACGATGCCACGGAGGATTTGTTTGGTAAGCCCTCGCGGGATCGAGCTCGAACATCGAAAGTTCTCTCCTCCTCCTCCTCCTCCTCCTCCTCCTCTGTCCCCTCCTATTCCACCACCACCTCCTCATCGTCCTCGTCCTCGTCCTCGTTCTCGTCCTCCTTCTCTTTATTCCTTCGTACTGCATTCTTCTCTTACTCCTCGAATCCGTATGGAGATTCCCGATATTACGAGAAGCGATGACGCGCGTTTTGCTTGTCTTTTACGATTACGAACACTTTATATGTATGTGTATATATATACATACATATATATATACATATACATACGTATATATCTATGTATACGTAGATCTGTATGTATGTACGTATATGTGTATTTTTCCACTTTATTTATATAGCTTTTTTTTTATCCGCAATCTTACGAAGGAGCTTTAATAGTAGTTGAGATGTTTCGTAATTTCGAATTCGTTAACTTTTTGTTTTGCTTTTTTTTCTGGTAATTTCAATGTTGAAAATGTTGGAGGATTCGAAAAGTCTTAATTGTGAATATTGAAGTATATGTGTGTGGTTTAATGAAAATGTAAATCGTGTATTTTAATGATTTTGATAAATATTAAATATTATAATAGGAATTAATATATATATATATATACACATGAAATAAGCTTAAGTCAATACTTATACGTTTTATCGTATTTTACAAAATTGATCGACCTATTTAATATCGAATTTAATTGTCACACTTATCGGATAATAAAAAGGTGCTTAGGATTACAATGTATCGTTATGTAGTATTGTTAAACGATATTTATCGAAATTTTCTTACCGACGAACGCGGAGCAAATTTGGAATTACTGATTCAAACTTAAGGTAAAATGTACGCTCATTTACGTCGTATATTTGATTTTTTTAATTATCTGGGAATTTTTGGTCCACGTAAAAACTTTTAGTCCGCGTGTTCCTCTTTTTTGTTTATCTTTTTTAATTTTGTTTACTTTTAAGACAGAAGGAGAGATTAGAGAAAGACAGAATTATATAAAGCTTGTGAAGGAGCGAGAAAAGTGGGGAGAGGATACAGGACAGTCGAAATGATAAAATCAAAATCTATATTCGTTACGTTCGTTACTATCTACTTTCATGTAGATCGATTATAAAAAATTAGATCGATTATTAAACAATTTGCAATAGAAATGATCATTAAGCCGCAAATTTTGTTCACACATACATTAATTTTTATTATTTCGTTTACTTATCATTCCAACATAATGACTCTGTTTATATGTGTCACAATAATCTCTTTCTTTCTCTATCTAGAGGAGTATAAAAATCCTATATTCGTTACATTCGTTATTATCTATTTTCATGTAGATCGATTATAAAAAATTAGATCGATTATTAAACAATTTGCAATAGAAATGATCATTAAGCCGCAAATTTTGTTCACACATACATTAATTTGGATTATTTCGTTTACTTATCATTCCAACATAATGACTCTGTTTATATGTGTCACGATAATCTCTTTCTTTCTCTATCTAGAGGAGTATCGAAATCCTATATTCGTTACATTCGTTATTATCTATTTTCATGTAGATCGATTATAAAAAATTACAATAGAAATGATCATTAAGCCGCAAAT
Organism: Dolichovespula sylvestris; assembly: GCA_918808275.2. Lineage (NCBI taxonomy): Eukaryota > Metazoa > Arthropoda > Insecta > Hymenoptera > Vespidae > Dolichovespula > Dolichovespula sylvestris. Next base: position 1,905,552 of record OU964980.1, read on the forward strand.
TTTGTTCACACATACATTAATTATGACTATTTCGTTTTTCTTATCATTTCAACATAATGATTCTGTCTGTCTATGTCACAATTATTTCTCTCTCTCTCTTTCTCTCTCTCTCTCTCTCTCTCTATCTTTCTCTCTGTTTTCATCCTCATTCTCTTTCTTCGCCGAGGTCTTCGCGGTCAAGCACGTTACGTCGGAAAAATTCTCACACAGGCGGTGACCGGTACAAACCACGGTACAAAATTTCATTTCGCGGCTGTTAGCCTCTTGATGGGACAGCATTCCGTGCGTGAACTTTCAATTGCAAAATGATATCGTACCTTTCCCATCCTTTCTTCTCTTCCCCTCTACTGACTCCTCCTCGAGTAAGTCTATCCGTGAAACGTCTTTCCGCACAAGCAGTCGAATTATTTCGAAAGTACGAAAAGAGAAACTAAAGGAAAGAAGAGATACAGAGAGAGAGAGAGAGAGAAAGAGAGAGAGAGAGAGAGAGAGAGAGAAAAAAAAATTGAGAAATAAAGAGAAAAAGCATAAAACGAAATGAAATATCATGGAACCGTAGAACCCGGATGAACTGTAATTAAAAACTGTGCGTGAATTAATTGAGAGTTGGAGATGTGTTGAAAAAAAAAAAAAGAATTAGAAAAATGAAAGAAAATTTTTTTTTCTATTTTTTCCAGCCTTTCCATTGTTACTTGTTAATGAAGGATATTATATAAAAAAAAAAAAAATAATAATAATAATAATAATATACATATAAATGTATGCATTTCTCTTCTCGACGGAATGCTCAATTATTAATCATTAATTACGATAAGAACTTGTATTAATATCGAGAATATTGAACTTGCCCGAATGATCGATTGTTTGAAAAGCTCTCTTCGATATAGTTTAACTTCCGCGTACCCCTTTCCAGATTAGCAATCGTCGATGAAATCGAATATATGGTGCATGTTGTTGTTGGGAGGGTTGTTGGGGGCGGAGGCGGGACAGGAGGGAGGAATAGGCAAAAATTATTTCGTATATTTCGTATTGAAGTTAACGTCTTTACGATATTACTTGCGTCGGCTAAAAATCTCGTTCGTACGTAAAATAATTTTTCGTTTCGAATCAAACGTAGGAATCTGTTTAACGTCGCACTTGTTATCGATAAACGAGATATCGATTATCAGTCATTAACATTTATTACGTGCGACTATACTCGAACACACACGCACACACACACACACACACGTATATTATTTTTTTTTCATTAAAAGATGATAAAAATTAATATTAAAAAAAAAAAAATAAAAAAAGGAATACTTGCGTTAATATTAATTAATTAACGTTTTATATTCTTCTTCATTTTTCCCTTCTTTTTCTTTCTCCCATTTTCTTTTCTTTCTTTTTCTTTTTTTTCTTTCTTTCCCATCGAAATTTCGCATATATGAAATTGCATAGAAGTCGTTAGAACGAGAATTAGATCGTAATTCTCTCGTAAAAGGGTTAACGGCGTGCGAGTTTGATAAGGCGATTTAACGAAATCGCAACTGTGAAAGATTTACGACTACTCGGATCAAGTTAAAGGGACAGATTGGGAGATTGAACGACGTAGGTACGAGATTACGTCTTTCACGTGATTTTACTAACAAGAGGCCGACATGTCCCCTTCTCTCTATCTCTCTCTCCCTCTCTCTCTCTCTCTCTCTCTCTCTCTCTCTCTCTCTCTCTCAACGTATTTGTACCATCATCCCCAATCTCAAAACTTCTTGCTCAATTTTATAATCTTATTGTTCTTGTATAATATCTCAATTAAACTTTCTATACGATCTATTCAATTTTTCAATTTACGAAATATCCCCTAAAATATATATATATATATATATATATATATATATATATATATGTATATATAATAATTAATTGAAACTTTCTAATCTGTTTTATTTCCAAATGGTAAAGCATAACGGAAAAATATTGCGCATTTTTAAACATATTATTCGTATAATTATTATAATTTCAAATCTTTTTTTATCGCTTGTGAAATCAAATCGTTACGAATATGTAACAAACGATCGATTCTATTTAATAATAAAAAAAAAAAAAATATGTTAGAAAATAGAACGTGTCTTTTGACTAAATTCCTATAATCATTGATGTTTCAAATGTTTCTTACCCCCTTTTTGTAAAATCGAACTGTTCTAAATTCATAACAAACGTTCTATTCCATTTTCTAATGATAAAATATGTTAAGAAATGAAATCTCTTATTTCGTACGATTGTTAATATTTCAAATCTTTTTATCGTTGGACTAATCAAATTTTTCCAAAAATATAACATACGATCCGTCATAATTTCTAATCGTGAAATATATGCGTTTAGAAGATGTAATCCGTTTCATCGACTTCTCTTCGAAGCCCCCATTTCTGAAGTATTTTAATCATTAGTCATTAGTCATTATTTACTCCAAAAGAATTCTTTTAGATTAATAAAAATCGAAATATCAAAAATAATCGAAATTTTTTGTGATAAACTATCCGTAACTATAACAGCGCTACAAAAGTTGGATGTTACGGATGAATTTAAAATAGACACAACGTCTGCTATAAGTAATATCTATCGCGACAAGAAAGATCCGTCTCGAAACCGTAATATTTTTATTAGACAAAGAACAGACTCTATTTTGCTTAAATGAGTTCGCTTTGTTTGTTTTAACCGACGAAAAGAGGATATTTATTTTCTATTCGGAAGGACACTGAAGAAAAGAAATAGAATCGATCGATATAATCGAATAGAATAGTTCACAAACTTTTCCTCCGACAAATTTCTTCCTATCATTGCCATTAGAAATTATCTGTCACTTTATAAGCTTCGAATGAAAAAAGAAGACAGAAAGAAAGAGAGAAAGAGAGAAAGATAGAAAGATATATATACGTATGTATGTATGTATGTATGCACGTATGAATGTATTTATGAATGTATATACAAGGTGGCCCATTTGAATTTTCGCACGCAATTATTTCACGACCTATGGCACGTTTAAAAAAAAAAGAAAACATGTTCCAATAAAACTTACCCTCTTTCGTGATTGTTGGTTGGGGGAGGGGGATAGAGGCGCAGTTATGAAACTATTATAATTGCATGCGGAGCTTCAGATGGGACATTCCGTATAAATTCACACACACACACATATAAATACATAAATAATATTAATCACTAATAAACAATATTAATAAAGAATTAATTGTTTTAAACAAATTTGAAAAGTTAATACTTATACAAATTCGTTTTATTGGTTGTTTAATTGTACGATATATTTTAGATTAGAGAATTCATTCGGGATGAGATATTTTTGACAATTCTTTTTTGTTTTCTTTCTAAAATGTCAGGATTAAATATTTTGTATAGAAAAATAAGGTATTATAAAGCAGAGGGCATGAGGTGGGAAAGGTGGGTGGATGGATAGGGGGGGAGGGTCAGTTCAGGTTCGTTCGATGGAATAAATGGTCGTGGAATCGTTAAAGATAAGTTTCTCTCGTATCTCCTTTCTTCGTAAAGAGGTACGCATCAATAAGCTCTCAATGTCGTGACGTATACATTCATACATACATCCATTCATACATACATCCATTCATACATACATCCATTCATACATACATACATACATACATACATACATATGTACGTATGTACGTATTGTAGGTACTTATATACCTTACGTCAGTACATACACATATATCGTACCGTATCGTTTGTTGCGACTAAAGGTCCTTCCTGGCAGGCGTCCGGTTAGAAAGGTAGTAAGAGGGTGGCTAAGACGAGGGTAGGTGTCGTGAGGAGAGGGTAGTGACCGTTGAAGTCGAATATACAGTGGGGTAACGGATATTGGGACACCGGGGGGTTGGAAGTGAGGGATGAGGAGGAATGGAAAAAGGAAGATCCTAGAGGTAGAGAACGTAAAAATTGGTGGGGGAGGGCAAAAAAGAAATTTGCCAAGCTCGGGTTCCGAACTATCGGAATTGTGATACTACGAAGATGCATTTCAACGGATATATCGTATTATAAAACCCTTTTTCGAAACTATATATATATATATATATATATATATATATATATATATATATATATATATTTATATATACGTTATATAATACTTACGTGTATACACGTAACATAAGTTACGTACATATGTGTGTAGACACATATGTATGTACGTAAATCTATAAATTGTACGTATCTATTTGAATGTTATCGTTCTCTTTTACGAATGATTTAGCGTTTTAGGTATACAAGTGTATTGTATAATATGTATCGTTTGCGTATACAACGTATATGAGGTTAATAGGGAAGGAAGGAGGGGAGATGGATCTTTAAAATTCGTAGGACGTTGATTCAATGTTATCGTTCTTTTTTATGTCTGTTTAGTTTTAGGCGTCGATTTATCGATTAAAGCCTGAAACCGTTTATAATTTATATAGACGTACATATGCATTATATCATATTGATATATATATATATATATATATATATATATATATATATATATATACATACAGGGTGTTTCAGCTAAAGGAGCTCACCTATAATATAGATAACGTTATACTATTATATATATATATATATATATATATATATATATATATATATATATAAACTATTAATAACATACCACTTTTTAAACCATTCAAAGTACGAAAAAAAAAACAAAGAAAATATTTAGGCGACCTCCTTTAGCTGAAACACCCTGTATATATTTGGTTATACGAAAAATTTGGGTCGATTTGTCGTGATTAAATCGTCCTTTACTGTATCGACTTTGTGAATTAATAACTACTGATTATCAATCATTAAATCGCAACGATTTAACGATTAAACGCTGATTAGCCAGCGATCGGTGTCTCAAGTTAATCTGAAGTATTGGATTTATATTTGATCTGCAGGTGTATTTAAATATACTTATTCGACTTCGATAATTACAAAAAAAAAAAAATACAATAAAAAGAAAGAAGAAATAATAAGAACGTATTTATAAAAAGTATACAATATATATAAATCAAATAAATACGATTAATTTCGTTAAATTCGATGATGCAATAAATTGATTTTATTTTATTTTTGTCCAAATTCGTCATAAAAATACAACGTACCCATAGATATCGAATACTTCGTCTTGAGTTCGATAAAAATTCCTTGATTGAATTCGTCGATTTAATAAGATCATTAAATTAAACGAATTATATACTTAATGTTGATCTTTTTCAAATTTTTTATAAAAAAAAAATTCCAACGTATCGTTAGATCCGAAATTTCGTATCGAATTGAATAAAACTTCATCCATTAAATTCAATCAATGAATTACACGAATTCTAAAATGGACATTAGATTTTTCTGGAATTTATTATAAAAAAAAAAAAAAAACAAAAACGCATTTCATTAAATCAAAAATTCCTTTTGAAATTATTCGATAAATGAAATATTCATTTGATTAAATTCAAACCATTATAATACGATACGTTAAAAATAAAAAAGAAAATAAAAAATTAAAAGAAAAACGTATAATAAAAATCCAATGTATATACATACATACACACGCATATATACATAATAATATGTCCGTTCGGTTCCACGTCTTTGTTTTCTCTGTTTCCTTTTCTTCTGTATTTTTTTCCTTTTTTTTTTTTTAGATAACATCAACGATATTTAAAGATCACGGGTAAACATTTTTTCGGATCGATTTAATAACGACGAATAGAAGAGAGGGTGGTGGTGGGCTTTAGGTGATGAAAAGGAGTAGGGGATAAGAGAAGGGGTAGTATAGTAGGTGCCATTTTAAAAGAGATAAAACGATTGTTTGGCCGAAAATATTTAACTGAAAGCTAATATTCTCCATCGTGTGCATTCCACTTGTCTCATCCTTCGCTTTCCCTTTACCATCTCTCTCTCTCTCTCTCTCACACACACACACTACTACTACTACTTCTACTACTACTACCCTTCCTCTCGGTTAATCTCTGCGTAACGAGATTCGCCGTGGTACACGCGCTTGATGAATAACTTGGTCGAGACGAGGAGGTTCGTAATTAACGGCGTGCACCGCTCCGGCAAATAGGCTGACGCGAGGAAAATTCTTTCTGGCGATGGTGTATGTACGTACGTGCGTGCCTACGTGTGTGCGTGTATGTAAGTGTGCGCACAAGGAGAGGGGGAATTGGAGGACTCCGTAAATCAGTTTTCGAAAATATATATTCACGAATATTTTTGTAGTTATAACTTATATTCGTTTCTTTTCGAAATCATTCCAAAAGTAATTTTTTTACACGTATGCATTATATATATATATATATATATGTATGTGTGTGTACATTATGTTGTATCAATTAGTAGGATTAGTAGGATTATTTAAAGACAATGATTATGTTTATAATAAAATATGTCTGAACGTATGCATATATTACAAGATAGTTTTTTATAAAAACAAACTTAGTACAACTACGTATATTTGTACGTGTGTGTGTGTGTGTGTGTGTGTGTGTGTGTTTGTGTGTGTGTGTGTGTGTGTTATGTTGTATTAATGGTATTCGATAATTTAAAGACAATAATTATGTTTATAATGAAATTTGTATATAGATTATATACATATCATTATTTTTATTCTTCTATGGACGCTTATGTATTATAAACGTATATGGATGTAATCGATATTTTATATAGATTTTATATATTAATATTTATCCAAATTTGAACGAACAATTGAATATTCGTTATTGATTTTATAGAAAATTTTGTATCCCTTTTTATATATACACACATAAAAGATACGAATAAATTAAAATCTTACATATGGCGAATCAATTGAATACGTATTATATTATCGCACGTTATCGTTAAGGAAGGAAAAAATACTTATTATAGTCATTAAACTTACACATATATTATTATATACTTGTTACATTACTATCATTTTATTGATATTTTATTAGGAAAGAATGCCGATATTAAATACAAGAAACAGAGAAAGAAGAAAGGAAAAGAAAATGTATCAAAATTTGTGCAAATAATTTTTTATAAATAAACGAATATCTCTCTCTCTCTCTCTCTCTCTCTCTCTCTCTCTCTCTCTCTCTCTCTCTGTATCTCTATCTCTATCTCTATCTCTATTAATCTCTCTTTATTACTTGTAAAATAGTAAAATCATAAATATAATATAATTAAGAATTGAATTATAAGATCGATAAACGCGTGAAATGTTAATTTCTGGTAATTCCGGTTCTCTTAATCCTTACCATAATCTACACTTCGCTAATACACAGCTCCGATAGTTCGTAATTACTTATCGAACTATAGTCACCTTTCAGTTCAGCTTTCGACGGTCAATTATTTCAATCTACAGGTCTCTCTCTCTCTCTCTCTCTCTCTCTCTCTCTCTCTCTCTCTCTCTCTGTCTGTCTCTCTTCACTTCACTTTGAAGTAAGCAAGAAAGTATAGTAGTGGACTGTGATAAATGGCCAGGAAGCTAGAATTCATAGCTCGTAGACACATGAAGTTACACACATATATACACACATTCACAAACACACTCATACGCACATACGTACATCTCCGTGGACGAATAACGTTTCGCATGGGTCATCCCTAGGAACATATATACATAGGTACATACATAGATACATACGTAGATATATATATAATATTGTATATATATATATATATATATATATATATATATATATATAGTATATTGTGTATATATATATATATATATATATATATATATATATTGTATATATATTGTGTATATATATATATATATATATATATATATATATATATATATATATGATAAAACCATATTCACAACAATGTCATGGACTTTGAATAAATCTAATGTTTACAATAGAAGGCAAACTCGTGCTAAGTAGGTTCATACTCAATTGTATTCCAAATACGTACATACATACGTGCATAATATCTGTCTCTATGTACTCATATATAATCGTTCATACAATCTACCCGACCTACGTTTCTACATTATTAATATGCAAACCAGACGGTAAAGATCATACACATATAGACATCGTATTATACAAATACATATACACACACACACATACATCCATGCACACAGATGCATATGTATGGATATAGTTATCCTTTTTTTAAATAAAATTCTATATTTCTCTCTCTCTCTCTCTCTCTCTCTCTCTCTCTCTCTCTCTCTCTCTCTCTCTCTCTCTCTCCCTCATATAAAAAGATATAATTGATTATATATATGTGTGTTGTGTGTTGTATGTGTGCGTGTGTGTGTATACGTATATATGAATTGATATCTATGTAAATGATATATCTTTTCAATAGAACGTTTCTCTCATTACTAGAATCCCTATAGAACGATATCATTCGGTTTTGGTCCATTGTTCGTACGGTTACAATAGAACATTTTCAACTACGGCATTACACACACGTATATATATACATATTACTATTTCTTTATATAAACATAAAAGTTATTATAAAAAATATATATATATATATATATATATATATATATATATGTATGTATGTATGTATGTATATCGGATGAGTGTATGATGACAGACACACTTATATATTTCTTTTTCAATATATAAAACATCGTTTTTACAGAGTTTCCTACGATGAAGATCGAAGGTACGAACAGGGATGAGTGTCGTGCTTAAAATTCTCATGAGAAAACATGACAACCAGCCAGAGGTCCCTTTATTCGTGCAGGAAAACGTGCATGTAAAAGATCGAGAGATCGTATATGCCTCTCTCTCTCTCTCTCTCTCTCTCTCTCTCTCTCTCTCTCGATATCGATCTATATGAATGTTACGTACATACGTGTAACAAAGAAAAAGAAGTCTAAACTCGACAGCTTTGGCAAAGAAACACGTAACTCGCTAGGGACCGTTGTATTTCGATCTTGTTTTACGAGAAAATGCGAGACGAGTTAGTTCTTTTTATCTTGTTTTTCCTTTTCTCCTGTTTTTTTTTATTTGTGTTTTTTTTTTTGGTTTTGTATCGTCTCGCAAGTACAGTCGGCAACAACGATTCCTGCAGATCGTTTCGTAAACGTATATAAACTATAAATGGATCATCGATCGATATATATATATATATATATATATATATATATATATATATATATCGTTTATAGATATACTTGTTTATAGATATACTTGTTTAATCATGTTAAATCATCGTGCTCGATGTGGTGGTATTGATCGAATCGTATTATTCAATTGCAGATGAATCAATAAATAGATATAGATATTTAGTTTATTATTAATATGATGTTATGCCTATTATTTTCATAGGTATGACTGACGTATCAATAATTTATATTCGATATGATTGATCGAATTATTTGACAAAATTTGAATTAATCAAATAGTGATAATTATACGTTTTGTCATTGACGTAATAATAAAAATTGATATTTATTAATAAGATTGAAATAAAATAACGTAACAATCATATAATGATAATAATATTAATAATAATAATAATCGTCACTATCGTTATCATTGGTATTAATAAAAAATAAATAAAATTATTCATATCGATTAGAAACGATGAAATAGATAGACGCATTGCGTTTAACTGCACATGCACGCACACACGCGCACGCACACAAACACACATGTACGTACGTACGTAAATAAATACATAAATACGTATTATTGTTTCTCCATTAACTTTAATACTCTTTTTCTTCCGTGCTATTTTTTTCTCCTTTTTTTAGACACCGTCGGTTTCAACGATTCAAAGCGGATTTATATATAAATAAGAATGCCCGTAATACAATATAATGCACATAATATAACATAATGATCATCAGAATAAACATGTGTCTGACTTATCGAGTTTTCCTATAAAACTCGAATAATTCGTATGAAGGAAAATATTCGTTTTATTATCAACGCTCTAATAATCATAATAACAACAAAAACAATAACAACAATAATAATATTAATAATAATAATAATAATCATCATCATCATCGTCATAATTGATATTAATAGAAAATTAATAAAATTGTTCATATCGATTATAAACGGTAAAGTTAAGATCAGCATTGCTTTCGACTGTACGCACATATACATACTAATACATGCATTATACACACGCATGCATACGTACATACAAACGATATACGCAACGCATACATAACAATATATATATATATATATATATATATATATATATATATATATATATACATACACACGATACACGCATCACATACATACATACATACGATCTATACATACATATGTACGTACATACTATAAACGCATCACATAAATACATACGATCCATATATACATATATACGAATAGATGCATCACATACATACGTACGTACATACATAGGATAGATAGATAGATATGTACCAGCATAAATTCGTTGTTCCTCCGGTAACGTTAGCACTCTTTTTCTTCCATGGTTTTTTATTAGACATCGTCGGTTTCAACGATCCAAAGAGAATGGTGAGCTATACCACACTCGCGTTTCGAAGCTAGCAGAGCTAGAGGCTTTATAGCCGTACGTGTACCGCAAGATATTGTCCAACGTTCCTGCATTCGAGAACTTGACACACCTGAAATAGCTTGGTAACATTCAACAATCTCTCCCATATTCTATACAACAATACCATTTCGATTCTATTGCGGGTTTTTTCTTTTTTTTTTAAATTTTCCATGATGCGATTCGTCGTTACGAACTTTCTCTTCATTTTTTATTTCTTTTTCTTTTCTTTTTTTTCACAAACAAAAACACGTTTAACGTATCGTTCTAAAAAATTATTTCGTTTCTTTACAACAAATGATATATATGTGTGTATGTGTGTGTGTGTGTGTGTGTGTGTGTGTATATAACGGTTGCTCCTTGTTAAAGGAATAAGCGTGTGAAGAGATAATGATATAAAAAAAAATTAACAAAGGAAAGATAAAAATAAAATTAAAAGAAACGAGAAAGGTATAGGTTTGTTGCCTTGTCTCCTTGCGTGAAACTTTACACCAACCATCATCTTTGTGTTCTAAAGGGGATACTGTTGCTCCTAAGATGCACCAATATTCTGTCTCACTCTCTCTCTCTCTCTCTCTCTCTCTCTCTCTCTCTTGTACACTTTAGTTATCCCTAACCCTCTTCTCTTCTTGCCAAGGTAACTAGATCCTGATTTATATCGGAACACGCATCGAGCTGTATCATAATATATAAATCAACGGATACCTCTCTCTCTCTCTCTCTCTCTCTCTCTCTCTCTCTCTCTCTCTCTCTCTCTCTCTCTTTCTCTTTTTGCGAAAGGGCTATATTATTAAATTCTCTATGGTTTCCTACCCTTCTACCCTCTTATAGGATATTGCTCAGCGTTGATCCTCTCTCTATCTATCTCTCTCTCTCTCTCTCTCTTTCTAGAGAGGGTAAAAAGAAAAAGGAAAAATATCGAGACGAGACGATAAAAATATTTCCTACTCAATCTTATCGTACGACAATAAGAAGAGTATAAATATTTTATCGTTATTATTATTACGAAGTGTGACAATCGTGACAGATCGATTTCTGATATTATTGTAAGAAGTTTTATTCCGATGGTCTTTCTTTTTTTTTTTTTCTTGTTTTGTCTGTTCTTTTTTCGTTTTTTTCTAAAATAATTAAATATACCTTTTCGGTGTACGTTATTTGTCGCTTGTTGGTTCGTTATATTTCACGAGTACGATCGTCGTTCGATTGTAATAACAAAATGATCAACGATAATAATAATTATAACGACCACGATAATACATAGATAATAGCGATGATGATAATAATAATGTATGATATTATCGATATAAACAACGATATGGAATATTATCGTGGATAAATGTATTACAGTGAAAGACGAAATGTAAAGGTAAAAGGAGTGAAGAAAGAATGAACGAACAAACAAAAAGAAAAAGACAAAGACAAAGATAAAGATAAAGATAAAGATAATTTCTCGATAAACAATTACGATTCGTACGAATCGTGATAGATCTTTATTTTAGAAATGACGTATCGTACTAATTAACGAACGATAACCAGTATACGATGAAGTTTTGATGAATCGTCGATTATAATACCGAGGAAATGAGGTCAATCCTCGTAAGTTAATCACGTATTAAACGAGGAAGCGGTATATATTCGCAGTAATAGAACATTGCTTGGTAGTTTATCGAACTAGTATAATCATGGAACGAAATTATGCTATCTCCCTGTTGTAACTTCGATAAATGCTTCGTTAACAGCCGATATGAAACTCTCCAGATTTCTTCAACGAGAGAATAAAGACACCTTCGATCAAACGTGTTATAAATTATCGACTTTTATAACGATATTTATACGTTCGAACTCGTTTTCGTTATTCATCAAATAGTATAATCAAAATTAATTATATACATTTAATATAGAATAAACTCGAAAGTAACGTAGATTTGAAAATTTATATTAAACGATTGAACGTTACAATTTTTATTTCATATCTCTTGTTAAGACGATAAGTAATTAAAGTATAGATAATATATAATCAAAATATATTATATGTTAGATAATAATATAATATATATATTACATTTCATTATATATATATATCACATATAAATAATATTATATTGTAACAGTATTATAATACAATATTAATATACTAATATAGTAATAACATATATAATATATATTATCAATAACCATATAATTACAATTATAATAATTATTTAATAATACTCACCATTATAATTATTAATTGCACTTCTTTAATAATTAATAATAATAATTCAATACACGTAATAATTATTATCGTCTACGTATACTACATGCATATTCGTGATCGTTTTCGTTAGTTCGAATGAAAAATATAATTTCTATCGTTAATTAGGTGATATAGAGAAATATTGATAGTGTAACACCGGTAACACCTGTTTTCTTTTTTTTTTCGCTATGTTGGAACCTTACTTTCCAATCGTATAATTTGAAATTCACGGAACGTTGCACGAATTCGCATCCGTCCGCGTTAGAAACGGCGATGACGCGTCCGGAATATTAAGGGGTCACCCGGTATGTCTGTGGCACGTAAACGACGCCCAAAACCACGGCGATGTATCAACTGCCAATATTAATATCTTTCGGCATTGTATCGAGCCTTCTGTTCGACGTTCAACGGAACAGTCGCAGCTGCATCGAGAGACGACGTCGACGTGCATCTCGACGGAGGAAAAAAAATAAGAGGGAAAAAAGAAAATAAAAGCAAAAAGAAAAACGACAAAGAACTCTTAAGACGAGTCGGTTGTGAACGGTTAATATTTTTTTTTTTTTTTAATTTCGTTTCAATTTATTTTTCCTCTTTATTATTTTTAATTTCTTTTTGGCAAATTTTAAAACCAACGCTTCCGTTCCTCTTCATCTTATCGACAATATTTATTTATTTTTCTTTCATTTCTTTCTTTTTTACGTGCATCTTTTCATCAATTATTACATCTCATCAATTTTCATCTATTAATACATCTGCAATTTATGGATACTAATTTTAGGATTAATACTTCGTTTGAATTTATTATTGCTATTATTATTATTATTAATTTTCTTTTTTATTTATTCTACGTCAATTTTTTTCCTTTTCTTCATTATTTATTATTATTATTATTATTATTATTATTATTTTCCTTCAAAACACCCATTTCGTTTTGCTTACTTTTATTTCGAATACTTTTATTTCCTTGCTCTTTATTATCTTATTTACTTTTGTTTTTATTATATGCACTCTTCCTGGTGCACCATTTCTGTTACCTTTTCTTTTCGATGCTTCGAGATCATTCGCTTCGTTCGATCATTTCTCATTTTTTGCACTTTTTCATTTTTATTCTTTACTTTCTTCTTCTTCCTTTTTACCTAATCATCAATATCCTTTGTTTATGTATTCTCCTTTTAGTTAATTATCTCTTTAATCCAATCGACCTTCCCATTATCCAAATATAAAAATTGTTTGGTTCAATGTTTATCAGCGTACCGTGATATACGCGTTGAGAGAGTTTAAACGAACGGTAAATTCAGTGATAGATGCGTATCTACACCTATTTATACATATATACATATATACATACATACATATATATATATATATATATATATACATACAAATATACATACATACACACACACAGACGAACAAACACGCGCATAAATGAACACGAACACACAGACATGTATCAAACATATCTATGTGTACGTGTGCGTTTGTATATATATTTAGTATACTTTACGAGTCGTTTATACGAGTTCTTGTGCCCGTTCATCCTACCTAAATTTATCCGCTTGAAAGTCAAGTGCGAGCGGATTGGTCGTAAGTAGCCGAAATTATCTAACCGGCACGGAACTGATTCTGGTAGCCGAGACCCGAAATAGTTCAATGCTCGATGATATTTCGAAGCTTACCAGGAAGTCTTCATGAATACGTCACGAAACTTTATCCTCCATGAAAATTAGTGTTTTCATTAATGTAACGGGGTAAAAGGTTGGATGACGTCGAAGCGATCATTTCTTTTTTCTTTTTTTTTTTCAACTCGAAGTGTTATCATCGATGGAAAAGAAATGATCGAAATGAAAAAAATATATGCGATAGATGCATCTATGTACGTACGTAAATCAAATCTAATCGATGTCCCGTTTGCTTTGACTATTTCAAACGTGACTGCACAATTTTTTATTCGTAGACTTTTTTTAATCGATTCTCTTCTTTGTTTTGTTTTTCTGTCCTTTTTGAAACTCTCCCACGCACGTCCTCCTCCCCGACCGCACACTCCCTCCCCCTCCCTGGTCCATTAGCCATTATTTATTGTTTCGCGCGAAAAATTGTGAAAAGAAAAAAAAAAGTTTCACTAATATATCTGCTTTCAGTAATATATCTGCGAGCTTTGATTCTTTTTTTTTTTTTTTTTTTTTTTTATTTAAAGAACTTTATCAAGCCTTCCGAAAATGATACCGCGCAATTTCGTAAGTAAATGGAGATCTAATCGAATGGGCTCGAAATGAGACGTAATCATTTGCCCATCATTTCTTTGCAAGATGATTATTTTATTTATTTATTTATTTATTTTTTCTTTTTTTATTTCAATCTCACGTCGACGAATCCGATCGGCCATTTAATTGCACACACGCGTACGCGTGTATACGTATATTACAATTTTATAATCTAAACGTCGTATCCGCATTGAAACCTTTCTCGTGAATGTAATTTATGTGTCAATTGTGTTACGAGTTAAAGGGATAAGGAAGCAAAAAAAAGAAGAGAGAGAACAAAACAACAACAACAACAACAACAACTACAACAATAAGAAAATGATTCGCACGAAATCAGATAGTGAATTTTCAAAGAAATTTTTATTAAGGAAACGATTGTAAGAATATAGCGTTCATTGTAAAACGTCAAAATTACGATGTTAAATGGACGTTAAGACGCGACTTAAAGATATACGAATTCGTCGATACGATCCTTGGGGTAGAAACATTACGATTTATTTTCTCGTAATGATCGAAAGTCACGCGATCCTTTACTTCTGAAAGAAAAGAAAAAGCGTAGTTAGAATGAATTATTCATAACACGAAATCGTGAAAGGTTGTAACCCTCCCCTCCCCACTCCCGCGCCTCACCAACTCACCGTCCGAATGGCTTCGCTAATTAGCAATGTTTTTTAAGTAATTACTAGATTCATAAACATTTCATCTTGAGGAATATTTCAAACGAAATTATTACAAACAATTGGTATATATATATATATATATTCGAGGCGATAAAATAACAAAAAAAAAGAGAGAAAATATATAAAACGGGACAATTCGAAATTAATTTCAACGTAATTCAATTCAATAAATTTAATGTAATTCAATTCAACATTTAATTTAATTTCATTTCTCTGATCGAGGATTAATACAAAATCTCCTTGGAATGTAACCCCTAAAAGAAATTAAAACTCCATTTAATTCCATTATATTATAATTACACTGTAATTATATCATATTATATTATATTACGTCACGTTAAGTCACGTATGTGTTACGTTAAATTTTATTGTCAAATCGAATGAAAGTATTTTCGATTTTGTTTCATTATATTTCTTGTCACGTGTAAACCTCTCCCCCTTCTCCTCCTACCCCCGTCAAAAAAAAAAAAAATAGAAAACAAAAAGAAAAGAGAGATAGAGAGGAGAACAAAAAAATCATCATGAAATTGGGCGAAAGAATTAACCGAGATCGGGGTAGGGCATAAATTCAATTAAAGGGGGTGTTCACCCTCTCGTCACAATTACCGTACCACGATTACAATTGGGACTGTCGTTAGTAGAGGATAAGAACGTACTAAGGGACATTATTTCAGAGGCTAAACTCGTAACGCCAGAGATCAGGAAAGTTCATTTTCAGGGAAGGATAGTTACGAAGGCAATTCTAATGTAAGAAAGGATCTGCCCCTTAAGGGGGCGGCAGCTACTTGAGAAATCTTAGAGGGGTAAGTCCTAGATCTTCTATCTTGTTTCCCTCCCTCTCTCCTCCCCCTCTCGCATTTGCCTTCTGTTCTACGACGAAGAACGAGATAAATAAAAGAAAATAATCCTCAAACGATCGGAAAAGAAAAGACGAAGAGAGAAAACGAGTGGTTTTTCTTTTCTTTCTTCTTTCCTTTTTGTTTTTTCCTTTTTTTTTTTTTTGAGAAAATGATTGAATAAAACGAATGAAAAGGAGATCAAGATAGAAAGAAAGATAGAGAGAGAGAGAGATTTAATTCGACGTAAAGTGAGACGAAAGAGAAATAGTAGCTAGGTAGAAGGAGATAAGTATATGAGTTTGAAAAAAAGAGTAAGAGTAAGAGAGAGAGAAGATTAGTTTGATACAGAAAGAAAAAGAAGAAGAAGAAGAAGATGATGATGATGATGATGAAGAAGTATGAGGGAGAAAGCGATAAGTGTTATATGAATTCGACAGAAAGGGTGTAACATGAATGGGAAAGAGAGAAGATTATTATGACGGAGATATCAGAGGAAATATGAGTTGAAAAGAGATAAAGTATATGAGTTTGACAGAAATAATACACTGGTACGAGCGAAAAGGATATAACAATATGAATTTGACAAGGCGGTATGGTACGTGTGTAAAATAAAAGAGAGAAAGATAGAGAATTAAGATTAGTTAGAGGAAGAAAGAGAGAAGAAAGGAAAGAGAGAAAGAG
>OU964980.1:1925278-1937778 GCA_918808275.2 Dolichovespula sylvestris
GTGATTACGATCCAACGTGCGAACTGTAATGGAAGATATTTTATTTTGTTGTTAGTAAATAAAATAATCGCTCAATAAAATCAACCCTTACACTGGAGATTCTAATTATTATTAAACTTGAAATATCTTCAAGCAATTTCGAACGGCTCGATCGAATTAAATGATGAGCAAAGTTTTTTTTTTTTTATATTAAATATAATATATAAAAATCAGACACACACACACACATACACAGACATTTAATGTAATCTTGAACTTCGAATGATTAGAAATCTTTCGTAATGTTTAAACAAAATATCATCGATATTTTTTTTTATTCTCTTTCTTTTTCTGTATTAAATATGATACATATAGATATATTAAATATGATGTATATAGATATATTAAATAGGTAAATGCATTAAACGTATTGAACTGCAACTTTTTTATTACATTAAATATATAAAAATTTGTGAGACAAACATACGTACGTTTTATGTACATGAACGTAAAAAGAAGAAAAAGGAATCAAAGAAAAAAAATATCGAGCTTCGATATAGGATCATAAATCAGTCATGAAGTTTCATTAAAATATGTGTTCTGCTTGAATACATCCGACATTTTTACTATATTTAATATATAACAATATTATATATATATATATATATACTCGCACACGCACGCATAAAAAGAAAATTTAAAAAAAAACCCAGCTTCGAAAAGATCATAAATCATTGGTGAAGTTTTAGTAAAATATGTTCTATTTAAATTTTTCCCGACATTTTCGCTATATTAAATATATATATATATATATATATATATATATATATATATATATATATATAAACATACATACACATATAATAAAAAAAAAGGGTAACATGTGCGCGATACACGTATTACATACTTACATGTACAAGTACACACATGTGACCGTATAAAAAAAAATAGTAATAAATATATATATCAAGCTTCGAATAAAATCGACAAATTCCATCCCTATCGAAAGTGATGACAAGCGTATTGCAGTGGGGGAGAAAAAAAAAAGAGACATACAGAGTGATACACATAGAGAAAGAGAGAGAGAGAGAGAGAGAGAGAGAGAGAGAGAGAGAGACAAACAGACAGACAGACAGATATCGAGAGAGAGGGGAGATTTAAAAATTTTTTTCAATCGAATTACAATGAACGAACGTGGACGACGATATTTAAAAAACGAAACGAATTTCGTGGCTCAGCGCTCGCAAAAATTGTATGGTAACGATTACGTTGTAGCTGACGATGGCATGTGCCAAAAATAGGAAAGGATAATTCTTTCTTGAACGTTGAGGATGAAAGAAAGAGAGAGAAAGAGAGAGAGAGAGACAAGTATAGTAATAGCGAATCCGTCGAGAAACATCGGATACATGTGCATGCGGAAACGCAAAACGCGTCATTGCTCTCAACGTTCGCCAGAAAGACGAAAATTTCCATCGAAATTCTTTCGGTCGACGACGTTCGATACACCTACTACCTACATAAATAGATACATACACACATACACACACAAATACATACATATATATATATGTATAGAATGTAGGTGTATATTCGTATAAATGTACAAATGAGTTCGTGCGCGTGCCATTCTGGCGATTCTCCACAAAGTCAGATAATTTACAGGCTCCGCAATAAAATTCTCGTTAACCCATTACGTATCACTAGCCGCACGAGCTGTCACTGCCAGTTTCAATCCTATGCCACCGAAGTCAATGTATATGTGTGTGTGTGTGGGTGTGGGTGTAAATATATGTATGTGTACGTATGGGTGGATTGGTAAAACGTGTTTGTAAAACGACCGAACGATTTTTCCACGAATTATCTTACCATCTAATTTTTGTCATTCTTTCTTTCTTTCTTTCTTTCTTCATTTATTTCTTTCCATTCTTGTTATTTTTTTGTTATCTTTTTTTATTTATTCCCTTTTTACCCATGAAATTCATGTGTCGCTTGTTCGTAAGGAGCAGAATGAAAGAAGGAGAGAAAAAAAGCCAGCGAATGTCCTTTCTGTTTGTCTTGCCTTTTTTCTATTTCTTTTTTCTTTTTCTTTTTTTTTTTTTTCTTCATTTTTTTTCATCATCTTCGCATTTTTATATCTATTAGAGAATAATCGGACGATTTGTTTGTTTATATGAGTGTATGCATGTATGTATGTATGCATGTACGTATGTATGTATGTATGTAGTAAATTTGTCCTTATAGGAATTATCTTATCTTTTAATTCTTTTTCAACGAAATTTAAGTGTTAGTTCGTTTTGTCTACGAAGAAGAAAAAGAAAGAAATGGAAGGAACGAATGTACTTTTCGTTTCCTTTTATCTTTATTATTTTTGTAAAAAAAAAAAAAAAAAAAAGCAAAATTAAAATTCGTCAGCCATTTATTATAAGTTTACCTAACGGCAACTATTATTTCAATAGAAAAATCAACGTGATATCAATTGTTAATCATTTCTCATCTACCAAGGACAATCGAAAATTATCATTTATCAGTCATATCGTTATTCCGCTGTAATTCTTCAATTACGTGCAAAACCATTTGATGATAATAAATAATAATAATTTTCCTTTTTGGAAACATTTAACGTTTAACATTTATTATCGTTTTGTAATCTTTTTTATCTTCAAAATATTATTCTCTTTTATTAATAATAATATTAATAGCCTCGATTAATATGATTATTAATCATTACTAATAATAATAATGCAATAATAATAACAATAATCATTATCATTATCATTATCATTATAACGTCGTAGACGAAAACGAAAGCTCTCTGTACTTATCACATTATGCATAGATACAAATTTTTTGTTTACCTTCCGATCCATCGAAGAAAAAAAAGAAGAAAAGAGGAGGGAAGAAAAAAAATTCAGAAAAAAAAGAAAAAAAATTTATTACCTTAATTAATACGATTATTAATCGTTATTAATAATAATAATAATAATAATAATAATAATAATAATAATAATAATAATAATAATAATAATAATAATAATAATAATAATAATAATAATAATAATAATAATAATAATAATAATAATAATAATAATAATAATAATAATAATAATAATAATAATAATAATAATAATAATAATAATAATAATAATAATAATAATAATAATAATAATAATAATAATAATAATAATAATAATAATAATAATAATAATAATAATAATAATAATAATAATAATAATAATAATAATAATAATAATAATAATAATAATAATAATAATAATAATAATAATAATAATAATAATAATAATAATAATAATAATAATAATAATAATAATAATAACAATATCAATAACAATAATAATTATCACTGTCATTATCATTATAACGTCGTAGACGAGAACGAAAGCTCTCTGTACTTATCACATTATGCATAGATACAAATTTTTTTTTATCTTTCGATCGAACGAAAGAAAAAAGGAGGAAAAGGGAGGGAAGAAAAAAAATTCAGAAAAAAAAGAAAAAAAATTTATTACCTTAATTAATACGATTATTAATCGTTAATAATAATAATAATAATAATAATAATAATAATAATAATAATAATAATAACGATAACAATAACAATAACAATAATAATTATCACTGTCATTATCATTATAACGTCGTAGACGAGAACGAAAGCTCTCTGTACTTATCACATTATGCATAGATACAAATTTTTTTTTATCTTTCGATCGAACGAAAGAAAAAAGGAGGAAAAGGGAGGGAAGAAAAAAAATTCAGAAAAAAAAGAAGAAAAATTTATTACCTTAATTAATATGATTATTAATCGTTAATAATAATAATAATAATAATAATAATAATAATAATAATAACGATAACAATAACAATAACAATAATAATTATCACTGTCATTATCATTATAACGTCGTAGACGAGAACGAAAGCTCTCTGTACTTATCACATTATGCATAGATACAAATTTTTTTTTATCTTTCGATCGAACGAAAGAAAAAAGGAGAAAAAAGGAGGGAGGAAAAAATACAGAGAGAGAGAGAGAGAGAGAGAGAGAGAGAGAGAGAGAGAGAGAAAATCAAACAAAGGAACGGAGTACTCGGCATATTAAAATAATAAAGTAGGTGTGGCCTAAAGGATCGAGTTTGGAAAGTCAGTAATGTCGTAACGATGGCAACGACGACATCCGGCAGAAGGAGTCGAGTTCTCAACGGATTTCTAGCCTCTCGTGGCACGCTCCGTTTCATATTCCTCTGGCAGAGTTCTCCCTTTTCGCATCCCCGTCCTTCCCTCCCTCCCTCTCCCATTCCCTTTTTCTTCCCACTCCTTCCCGACCGAACTCACCCACGAATCGCGGACTACGCCGTGAGAAACGGCACCGAGACTCGCAATAAAATTCTCGTTAAAATGACGAATGCTTGGGAAGGAAGATTCGCCAAGTGCTCCCGGATGCGGACACCAGGGACAGGGTAAACGTTGTGTTTGCGCTTTCAAATTTCGATGAAGCTTCCTTCCTTCCTTCCTTCCTTCCTTCCTTCCTTCCTTCCTTCCTTCCTTCCTTCCTTCCTTTCTTTCTTTCTTTCTTCTTTACTTTAGGACGACGACGAGGACGACACGTATTTTTCTAAACTAATCGAATTCCATCGTTTCGTTATTTCTATTTCTTCTTATTCCTTTTTTTCCTTTTTTTCTTCCTTTATTTTTTGTTTCCTTTCTTATTCTTACCTTTATTAGAATTAATACAGATCTTATTATTCGCCGATTAAAAATGCAAGAGGAATAGGGGTTGGAGGAAGGGATGAGCATACACACTTTGAATTTGTACGAGCATACAAATTTGAATCGAATAGTATCGTTTCATTGTTTTTGTTCGTTTCTTTTTTTCTTTCGTTTTATTAGATATAATTTAGATTTTATTATTCGACGTTTAAATCGAGGAAGGATATACAATTTAATCGGAATTTTTTTATTCCGGTGGAGTGTTTTCTAATCGAATTATGATCGTTTAATTATTGCTTTTCTTCTTCCTTTTTTTCTTCCTTTCTTATTCTTGCTTTGATTAGATTTAATTCAGATTTGATTACTCGCCCATCAAAAGTGCAAGAGGAATAGGGCTGGAAGGGATGAGGATATACACGTTGGATACAAAATTTCAATCGAATACTATCGTTTCATTATTTTTGTTTGTTTTTTTTTTTTTCTTTTCATTATTATATATAATTCAGATTTCATTATTGGCCGATCATAAGCAAGGGGAGCGGGGGAATGGAGGGGCGAGGATACACGTTTTAGTAAAAATTTGAAGCTAACGGTGTCGTTTCATTGTTTTTGTTATTTTTTCGTTTTACATTAGACACAATTCGAATTTTATTATTCGACGGTATCAAATCGAGTGCGGGGAGGAGGAGGAGCTTCGATTAGAATACTTTCTAATCGAATTTTCGTCGTTTCATTATTACTTTTTCTTCCTTTCTCTTTTCTTTGTTCTTATATTTATTTATTTTTTTTTTTTTGTTTCATTTTTGCTCGTATTAGATAATAATTCAGATTTTATTATTCCCCGTTCAAATGCAAGGTGACAGTGGAGGAGGAAGGGTTGAGGGGAAACATCTTTGGATACAAAATTTGAATCGAACAGTATCGTTTCATTTTTTCATTGCTTTTGTTTTTTCTTTTTATTAGATATTATTCAAAATTTTTATTATTCACCGATCAAATGCAACGTGAATTGGTAACTTTGATTAAAATTATTATTTTTTTTTTTTTTTTCTTTAATCCTTGATAAACGAGTTCACGTAACTCATTCAAATATAGATAATCATTCGCGTATTTGTATACGTACGGAATATTCAATCGGATCACCGGGCGAATACAAAGTCGCTAAAGAAAAAAAAAAAAGAAAATTGCAAAAAAAAAAAGAAAATTGCAACCCAGTTGCAACCGTTAAATCGTGAACCAGTGTCATGGAGAAAAAGGTTCCTACGGAAATTTTTATGGAATACCATATTCGAACGGGTTCTTCGCCGCAGGAAGACAAATCAAAATTGCAGAAACGTTCACCATAAATCCCCTTCGTTACACATTGTACATATGCAACGTTCTACGATGTTATTTCTTTTTTTTTTTTTTTTTCTTTAATAAAATAACAAAATATTCAACGGTGTTCCGCACAAAAAGAACAAGTAAACAACTTATTTTCTATACACGGTGTAACATAAATCCATGGTATATGTAACATAATCCATGGCGCACACACACGCACGTACGTACGTACGTTCTAACGTTAGAACGTTTAACGTTCGTCGAAAACACGTACGGTAATCTCGGAGAAGGCACGTTAGGGGCGACAATATTTTTCTCCCTTTTTTTCTTTTTAACAAATAATTTCCTACGCCTTGCGAAATAAAATACCAAAAAAAAAAAAAAATAAAAGAAAGAAAGAAAATAAAAAAAAAGGAGCAAAAGAAACGTTTCGAACGTAACGTCGACGTTTCTCATTAGAATCTAACGAAACCGTTCGTTTTCCTAAGCGAAAAACCATTTCCCCGATGAAAATAATGGAAAAGGGTGGAATTGTTGGTGAGCGTACCAATCGACGATTATTGTTGCTACCATTACTACCACTAAACCACTATTAAACTACAACTAACTAACTGGTAACTATTACCATTACTACTACTACTACTACTACTACTACTACACTACTACTACTATTATAAAGGTATAACGTGTAGAGCGCGCGATCTAGCGCGTTTTCGAGGAATGGAAAATGGTGGAAAATGTGAGAGGAGAGGGTGGAAGGATGGGGTGGGTTGAGGTGGGATAGGAGGAAGAGGATGATGGTGGTGGTGGTGGTGGTGGTGGTGGATCCTGCCACGAGAAATTAAGCCATGGAAAAGCGAGTGCAGGAAACGAGAGTAGAGTCCGGACTCTTCGGCCGCTTCCTCATTAATCATTCCGGCCTCTTAGCTTCCTCGCTCGTCTGCAAAAAGGTCTTTTAAGTGAGACCGACTGGAAAAGAGAAAGAGAAAGAGAGAGAGAGATAGAGAAGGAGGAAAAGGAAGCATAGTAAAGAACGAGAAAGGAAGTAGTATAGAATGGAAAGAAAAAGAGAGAGAGAGAGAGAGAGAGAGAGAACGTGTCGCCTTTTTGCGAAATAAAAGAGAGAGAGAGAGAGAGAGAGAGAGAGAGTCCCTTTAAGAGGTATTCCTCGAGTACATAAAGACCGAAGAAGATGATGAACAAGCGGAAGAAACATCCGAACGGTTACGTTCAGATCTTCAACAAGAGTAGAGAAGTCAAGGACGTAAGGAAGCAATCCCGAACGACTTCGAGAGGTTAACTGCAAATATTAGCCGAAAGATAGACGGCTAAGGATTGCGATTACTCTCTCTCTCTCTCTCTCTCTCTCTCTCTCTCTCTCCCTCTCTCCTTATTTCTTTATCTCTCTTCTTCTGATCCGTCTACCTTCTACGTTTCTACAGATTTCAAATAAGATATGAACAGGTTCTCTCTCTCTCTCTCTCTCTTTCTCTCTCTTTCACGCACACACACACACACACACACACACACAATTATACTCGGATAAAAGTTGTTAAAGGACATTTAAGGATCATTCATCATCTACAAACGCGCGCACGCCCGTTTATATATATCCGCCAAGTATTCATTTCATTCGTTCAAAAGTATGACTCTTTTTTGTCCTTTTTTTATTTTTTTTTCTTTTTTTTTATCGCGATATTTATTCTTCATTTCTTTGCTTTTCTCTCTCTCTTTTTTTTTTTTTTTTTTTTTTTTACAAATACCCCACAATAATACACCCTTTTTTCTCCATTTATTTACATTTTTATTTATACGAGATAAAAGAGACGATAGGAATTTTCCAACGAATTCAGAAATATCCGTCAAATATAACCCCTTTCGTTTACTAAACAAGCACGGGTATTGTTATTCGATTGATAATTACGAAATTCGCATTTTTTACAAGCAGAAAATCGTCCGTCTCATCCCTTTTTTATCATACTCGATAAATGCGATGAAAGGAATTTTCAAAATCATTCAACATATGCCGAATATTCTTTTCATTCGTTGAAAAGTTTAATTTTCCGTTTATTCATTACAATCTGAATAATTATTTTTCCTTTTTACTATACAGAAAAGACACTCTCTCTCTCTCTCTCTCTCTCTCTCTCTCTCTCTCTCTCTCTCTCTCTCTCTCTCTCTCTCTGTCTCTCTCTCTCTCTATCTCTCTCTTTCTCATTTTATTTCTACTCGACAAAAGCGATAAAAGAAATTTTCAAAATCGTTCGACATCCGTTAAGTGCTCTCTCCATTTCATTTGTTGAAAAATATATATATATATTTTTTTTTGTGCGTTTCGATCGATAAGAAGAATTTGGATAATATTTTGTAGTGTAACGAAAAAAGCAAAAAATGGTAGAGAATTACAACGAATTTCGTTTACAATCTTTGTGTTTCGATGCGTGTCATAGATTCGAAATCGTTTGAAAAATGAAAAGTGCTTTTTATGACAGAATGAAAGGGTAGGTAGGACGAATAAAATCGTTTTAATTCGTTCGCACTTTAACTCCTCGCAACCCTTCCCCCTCCCCCCCATTGCACTATTTTCGCACACATACAAGTAAACATCAGTTGGATAGAGAGTCGATCGGATCTTCTTTGTCCTGAAATTTTACTGGCATCTGGATTTTCCATTAGCCAATAGTCCCGTAAAAAACAAGAAAGATCATTGCTTTCGAGTGAGAAATAGAGAAATAGAGAGAGAGAGAGAGAGAGAGAGAGAGGGAGAGAGAGAGAGAGAGAGAGAACGATATATATAAAATCCATGAAAGCTTAAAAAATTCAAAGAAGGAAAAAACAAAGAGAAATAAGATAAAAATAAAAGCGATATTGAAATGTAGAAAAAAAAGTCTATAAGGAAATAAATAGATCGATAATATTGTATAAACAAATTATTAAAAAAAAAAAAAAAAGAAAGAAACAATTATCTAACAATCTTTTATTTAATATTCTTCGAAGAAGGAGCAGGGAGGATAATTGTTTGTATATTTTTTCTATTAAAATCACATATATATATATATATATGTGAGTGTATGCGCGTGTCTGTCTGTAAATGTGCGTCTGTGTGTGTGTGTGTGTGTGTCTATACATATATATATATATAAAAAGAAAAGATAATCAAATTTAAATGGAATTCTCGCTAACAGAAAGACCTAGAGAAAAAAATTTAATTAATCCCCCAGATTGTCTGTCCCAATTAAAAAAAAAGATTTCTGATAGGCGAACATGGTTATACGAATGAGAAATAAAATAGTGTTGTATGATGAAAAAAATCGTGTTAGATAAATTGATAAATCGTGTTAAAAGAAAAAAAAAAAAGAAAAAACAAGAAAAAAAAAAGAAAAAAGAACAGAATGCGAGAGAGAGAGAGAGGGGGGGGGGAGGGAGAGAGAGAATGAGAAAAAAATATCAATAAAGTACACGCCACTATCTTAACAAAATTGAATAACAAATATTTTAATAAATTCATTCTTTCATCGCGATGAAGAAAAGTCCAAATCTTCGTGACAATATTACTCGCATTTTACTAGTTTTAACGGATTCTAAATATACGATATTCGAGATTCTTAAGTATTAAACGAATTAACGTGTTTCGTCGTGATCATTGATATTTCACGAAGTAACGTTGATTAATATAAATGAAATATAAATAAGCGTGTACGGATCATTGATAAAATGAACCTATGAAACATCTATTTGTCTATCTAAATTTTTGAAATATTATGAGATACGTTTCGTCATTATTACTGTCGTACGTACATATCACGGTCATGTATACTATATATGTATAAATATATAAGATATAATAATGTATGAATAAAATGTATAAATAATATTTAAAATATATTTTATTATTATTATTATTATTATTATTATTATTATTATTATTATTATTATTATTTTATATATAAATATATAAATATTAAATAATAAAAATGATGACTTAGATAGAAATAAAGCAAGAATACTTATAAACGTTAATATCATAGACGTTAATCAATAAATAAAAACGTCGTTACTTTAATACTCACCCGATATACACATATACGTATGTATACATACTCTATATCTATCCTTAATTCGGGAAAATTTATTCCACGGATATCACGGAACGAATGACCCGCGGTTTCACGACTTTTCAGAATTTCTCTCTCGGCTGTAATTAATTAATTAATTAAAAACAAACGTTACCGCCGTTGGTTTTTACAGGTTTCGTCGAGGCACTGCCGTCAGCAGTCAACGGAGTCAGCTTGCTATCTGCTGCTGTTGCTGCCGCTGCTGCTGCTCTTTCCTTTCCAAACGGCTCTAGAATCATAACCACGTTGAAAACTATGAAAATGTAAATGAACAAAAAAAAATGAAACAAAAAAAAAAAAAAAGAAGAAGTAAGGAAAAGGACGTATACGTGTTTTCAACACCGAAACGCAATCTCTGACGATTGACTTTTCGTCCCTCTCCTCTCATCCTCAATTCCTCCCCCACCCCCCCGTCTCCATCACGTCTTTCATTCTTTCACCACCACCCACTCCCTCCCTCTAATCCCCGAATTTTTCTTTCTCTTTTCCGTGAAGTATGAAAATTAATTAGCCACTTCTCTTTATTCTCTTTTTATTACCCCTAAACTACATCAGTTTTCGTCCTTTCGATTTCGTTCGCAAAAAAAAGTTGGAAGGTTGATGATAGGTCGGGTACGTTTGGTTGAACCCCCCCCCCCCACAAAAAAACGTTTCTTCGTTTCTCGCGTCAGCCGCGATTAAAAAATTTTTTGCTGTAGCAAAACTGATTCCTTTTTTTCGTTCTTCCTTTCTTTTACTTCGAACGAAACCTCGTCACTTTCTTTCCCGGGTTTCTTTTAATCCGATTCCACGTGGTCGGACACGTTTTTTCTTTTTTTTTTTTTTTTTTCAAATTTGAGAACTACTCGTCCGTGATCACGTCTATCTCTCTCTCTCTCTCTCTCTCTCTCTCTCTCTCTCGGGGTTAAACATCGTCATTCGCTTTTGTGTCGCGTGCCATGTGTTTTCGAAGAGAAAACTAGCTCTTTTTTCTAGTTTTTTTTTTGTCTTTTTCCTTTACAAGTGGACGTTATCCACTCGAAAAAGTGATTTTATCCATTTTTTTTTTTTTTGTATTTTCCAGTGCCGAACGCATATCCGTTTAAAAAGTTTTCCTATCGGACGATAAATCTGTACATTTACGTAACTGGAAATTATGAAAAAGTTCTTTAACCAAATCGTTGGGCGAAGTATATTCGTGTTATTTAAATCGAACTTTTCATTGATTCAAAATTTATCAATGAAAATGTACGAACGCATTGAAGGGTCGTTCGTTTTTCTAATCGCCGAGGCATTCGGGAAAATTATTTTGATGAACGATAATGATACTCGAATATTGCGTGCATGTACTTGTATAATATTTTTTTTTTCAAATCCCCTGTAAATTGTATATATTTATGCGTATAAAATATGTACGAGTGCGCGTTTCTATGCGTTTATAACACAAAATGATTGATCGATTTAAATATTATTAACGTAATATATAAGATATTATATTATAATTACTAGTAATTATTGATTCATTCGTATTAAGTATCAAAGGTCAATAAAACTCGCATCGACGTTATTATTCATAATTAATTCAATGGGCATATCGAATTAAAATAACGAATATACGGTAGAACGTACAATCGTTGATAACGGGCAAATATAACGAAAATTTTATATTATAATATAATTTATCGTGTGTTGGATTGTTATTAATAAAAAAAAAAAAAAGAAAAAAAAATGAAGAAAGAAAAGAACTCATTGATCATTAAAGGAACGACGAAGGGTGGAAAATTAGTGGATCCTTTAAAAGGAGCCTAAGATAATTATCATACGAGACGGTATCATTAATATTTAAGGTCCACGGTATATTATACTATCCTAACGGATGATTTATTCACAGGGCTTGCAAGTTTCTAACGCCTCCGACGACACCATCGTGCGAGGTTTAAACGAAAAGTGAAGGGGGTGTCTAGTAACTATAGACTCAACCTAAATTAGGAAGGATGCTAAAAAAAAAAAAAAATATTCCCGAGAGGTATCTCTCATTGCGTGCACCTAGAGGGTGAATTAGATAGGGAGGGTGTGGATCGCATGTGTGTGTGTATGTGATCCTTCGTCGTTCGTATAGATATAGTCCGAAGTAGAATGGGAAAAAGAATGAAGGAGAAAGAGAGAGAGAGAGAGAGAAAGAGAGAGAGAGAGAGAGAGTAAAGAAGTTAAAGGAAAGGTATGCAAATGAACAAAAAAAAAATGATAGACATGAAGATGTGATAGAATAAAAGAGTGAGACGAAAAGTGAAAGTAAAAGAGACAGAACAACTGCATGAAATATGAAAAAAAAAAAAAAAGAAATATAGACTGTCAGACCGTAGAAAATAAAATAGA
>OU964980.1:1947778-1990278 GCA_918808275.2 Dolichovespula sylvestris
AGTAAACATTCGCATGTACTTGTAAATAGTCAATACTTCAGTTCGGTTTAAACCTTCGTCTCGTTAACACGCAACATATAATTTCTCTCTTAATAGTTTTAAAATCGTTAGAAAGCCATAGAATTATTCAATGGTGTACGTGTTGTTTTGTCAATGTCGTCAACGTCAACGTCGCATAAATTCAGATTAAAAATTAGAAATGTAACGTTATAAGGTTTAGGACTAAAAATTAGATTAGGAAAGAAAGATCGATTTTAGATTAAGAAATCAGAAAAGTTAGAAGCTTTACTAGATTGTAAAATCCTAAGATATCTATAGTTTTTGTTTTATATTGTGTCTTTTTTTTTCTTTCGTAAGAATAACGTAAAAATAAATTGGCATATTTCGTTCGACCAGCTATCATTGAATCAATAATTAATCTCTAATGAAGCTTAATTATTATTGGATAACTGTATCGTATTCAGATAAATATCTTTCAGATTTATTCAACGATTTATCTATTTTCCATCCTATAACATATATTCTTCGATCAATTTACACTTCTTTTTTTCTTTCTTTGCGAAAACGCAACGATTTAATTGTATTTATTAGTTTGCTCGATGAATAACATCTTTCTTATTTATATGTAAAAAAAATATATATATATATATATATATATATATATATATATATATATATATAATTTTATCCCGATTACAGGTATAAATTTTCATATGAATAAAAACGACGATTTCGTTTATTTATTATTTATAGTTTCATATCGCGTCTACATTTACGGTGAATATTTTTATCAATTAATAATAAGTAGCTTTAGTTAAATGAGTGGCCAGTAAATATGAATATTTTGTTTAGTGCAAATAATTAATTGTCAGAATTACGTCGGTCACTTGTATTACGTAAAACTATAAGGATTTGTTATTATATAATAAATGCACACTATTATTTATTTAATATACTGAAGTAAAAGGTTTAATATAAACGACGTGACGAATAATTCCATGCCCATTTCAAATTCGATCGACGTTCCTCCATTTTTCGTTCTACGAAAATCCCCCCATATCAAGAATTGTTACTTACATCTCCGAACCAAAAGACGTAGATAGAAATAAAAATAAAAAAAAAAAAAATAATAAAAGTAAAAAAATCATTTCGTTAGGATGAACGAGCGAACGAAAATTTGTTATAGGTATATAGGACGATTTTTATTTATTTCGATTTATCGTTAACAGTCCCATATCACTTCTATTTATTTGTTTCAATATTTCTATCAATTAATAACAAATTAACATTGTAAAATGAACGGACCGTAAGTACGAATACTTTCTTTATTTTTTTTTGGCAGTATAAATAATGGAATGCCTGTATTACGTCACACGAAGCTGACGTTTCAAAATCGATCGACACTTTTTCATATTCGGTCCTACGTTTATAAATCCCCTTTATCCACGTTATCGTCACTTATTTGCTACCAAAAAGACGCAGATCGTCTCGAGATAAAATGGAAACAAAAAAAGAAAAGATAAAAAAAAAAGAAGATACATTTTTGTACGAACGTTACGACGATTTCGTTTATTCGTTATTAAAACCATCGTATCGCTTCTATCTAGTCGATCAATATTTTCATCTCGATTAATGATAAACGTCTTCGAAAAGTAAATAATAAAGTATGTAAGTAAATAAATATCAACGTAAATACGAATAGATTTTTGTCGGTGGTATATATTACGTACAATTGCATTACGTATCGATATATTATTTATAAATACCGACACCGTTTATTTAAAGTACCGTTAGGACGAATAATTATTGCCTTTTCAAAATTCGATCGACACCTCTCCCGCTTTTCCTTTCTACAATGATCCTTTTATATTTATTATCTGTACTTATCTACGAATTAAATGGACTTTAACTAATCCTCAATTATAGAGAATATCATTTATTTAATCTTGTTCGGTACATACTATCTCGGAAGATTACAATTCTGATGGAAATTCTGCAAATTCTCGGAATTATCTTCTCTCTCTCTCTCTCTCTCTCTCTCTCTCTCTCTCTCTCTCTCTCTCTCTCTCGCACACACACACACACACACATTTATACATACGCTTCCTGCGAGCAGTCTAATTTAAAAAACTAAACGAGATAGGAAAAAAAAGGGGGAGGAAGCCGAAAATTCATAGAATCGTTCTCACTTTAGCCTCGAGCCAGTCGATTAGATTAGAAAGAAAGGAGGGTGGAGGATGTAGGTAAGGGATGATAGGAACCTATATCCATCCTTGACCTTCTTGACCTTCCCGCGACCATCCTGCCTGACCGAAACCACCACCAAAGAAGCCCATTTCCGTTCAGTGCCATGGCAAATTGCATTTCCTTCTCTTGGATCGCTCGTTCCATGGTCCCATTCAAAGAAGAAATTATATATCGGGTTGAGGAGGGGTGAGAGGGAAGGGTGGGTACGTTAGAGGAATGGTGGAAAGGCTCAACGAAAGGCTCAAGAGAGAGAAACCCAATGGCGATAGCAAAGGACGACTATAGTTAACCTGGCCGAACTATACTCGAAGAAAGAAGGAAACGAAAGGAAGACATTTTTTATGCGACACTCCTTTTTCATCGCGCCTGTCTTTTTCCACCGGTCTCTCGTTTTCTTCCTTCTAATCATTTGTTTCTTTTTTGTTTTTGTTTGTTTGTTTTTTTTTTTTTCTTTTTAATTTTATTTCTTTCTTTCTCAAGATCAGAAACATTATCGTCGCAGAAATATAATAATAAAATACGTAATTTGTTAAAATTTATTCGTGACTTCTTAATGTTATCCTTCTTTTTTTGGTCTTCTAATTTTGCTCGTTTATTTATTTATTTATTTATTTATTTATTTTTTTGTACAAGGTCATCGCGAATAAATAGTGATAAATAATAAGGTACGTGGAAAATCGAGAAGTGATCATAACTATAATTATCGCCGATAGAAATTCGTTAAAATTTATTCGTTTCTTTCTAATGTTCTCCTACATTTTCTGTCTTTTAATTTTCTTTTCTTTTCTTTTTTTTTCTTTTTTTTTTTTTTTTTTTTTTAATCTAAACTCTTTTTACAAGTTCATAGTAGATAAATAGTGATAAATAATATGATACGTAGAAAATCGATAAGTGATCATAACGATAATTATCGCCAATAGATATTTGTTAAAATTTATTCGTGACTTTTTAATGTTATCTTCCTTTTTCTATCTTCACATTTTTTTTCTCGTTTTTTTTTTTATAAGCTCATTGTAGATAAACAGTGATAAACAATAAGATACGTAGAAAATCGATAAGTATTTTTAAACGATAATTCTCTTCGATAGATATTCGTTAAAATTTATTCTTTACCTTTCATCGGTATCTTTGCTTTTTCTATCTTCAAATTTTTCTTCTTTCTTTTTTATTTCAAAATCAAAAACGTCATCAAATTTATTAAACCTTATTCGTGAATTTTTCGAATGCCACCTTTCATTCTCCTAATCTTCTGATCTTTTTTTTTTTCTTTCCAAGGTCAAAAACGTCATCGTTGCAGATAGATAGCGTCGAAAAAAATACGTAAATAGAAAATCGATAAGTGATATTAACGAAAAATCCTATTTAATAGAAATTAATTAAAATTTATTCATCATTTTTAACGTCACATGGTATTGGCATTACGTTGGACGTTGCAGTTAATTTATGAAAAATTGAAACATATTATCGTGAAATAATGCTCGATAATATCATCCAATTGATTTGATAATCAAACTGTTATAATGCAAAATGGTGGTATAGACAATTTTCAAATGACAAAGGAACATTGTACTTACGGGCATTATCATCAATATTATCAATAATCGTCTATTTTTAATTCCAGTTGTTAATACTTATTGCTACGAGACGACAGTCGACAAATATGTTTCACTTGAGATACAAAACAATACCTAAAATAAGTGTTATAATTAATAGATGATTTATATCGATCGTTCCTTCGATTTGAAGATATTAGAATATTAGAAAACGCGTAAACGTTTGGATTTATTAGATTACTTATCGAATGATTTGACACGCAAACTACTTTGGATCTCATTTTGAAGGTCAACGATCATTTATTATCATTTGGAAATATATTTAGCCTTGATCAATTCGTTGGATAGGATATCCTCGATAAAGGATAAAAAAATATTTTTTTAATTAATAATAATAATAATAATAATAATAATAATAAAAATAATTTTTCTTATAGCGACGTATTATATGTTAAAATATTTCTTCGTTCAATAATTAAAATTATTATTTTTTTATATTCTTTTGGTTTTATAAATAGTATGACTCACGTTTATATGTACATATATATATATATATATATATATATATATATATATATATATATGTATGTATATAATATATAATATATAATATATAATATATAATATATAAGCGTTTACGATGAATTCGATATAATGAGGGCCATCCATGACCCGCAGTAGTATGAACGGTAAGTCAAACGAAGATCCGTGTGCGTGCGCGTGCACGTGTGTGTGTGCGCGTGCGCGTGTGTATGTAATTAATTTTATTTCGAAACGATTTATGGAATTTACAATTAAAATAATTCATTTTCTATCATATCATACATACATTTTTGGTTTGTTCTGTTAAATAAAATATATTTCTTCAAAATTTACAACACCATCATTTAATTTCGAAACGATCCGTTAAATTTGCGATCAATTTAATAAATTTTCTTTTTGAAGCGATTCATTGAATTTTTTCAAATTGATTTAATCGATTTAGTTTTTAACATTTCAAAAACGTCTATCGCTAATTTAATCGATCGAACTTAGTTTTTTTTTTGTTCTTATCGAAATATAATCCATCGAATTTCAAATTAGATTAATTCGAGAATACCTTTTTCGGAACGACCGATCGAAAAATATTGAAAATTTGTTTATAAGAAAAGAAAGGAGAAGGAAGCCGATAGAAAAATACTAGAAAGAATGTTATTATCCGAGAAAAGATTTGCGTAGGAAAGACATGTTAGAAATAATGAATATATCTTCTGTGTCTGAGTGTCTTCCGATTAGAAAAAGAAAGAAAGAAAAAATTACAAGAAAAAGAAGAAAAAAAGAAAAGAAAAATATCTCCACTATATAAAATTAATCTGAAGTGTAATATTTCGAAACATACTTCTTACCAAACGACGATTAACATGATCCTCGTGTTATTAATAAAATAGGAGTAATGGAAAAAGGGACAAAAAAAGGAAAAGAAAAAGAAAAGAAGGAAACAAGAAGAAAAAAGAAAAGGAGTAAAAAGAATAAGAATAAGAATAAGAAAAAAAAAAATAACAGCAAATTTTCTCCTTATCTGCGTTCTCTCATTTCTC
Organism: Dolichovespula sylvestris; assembly: GCA_918808275.2. Lineage (NCBI taxonomy): Eukaryota > Metazoa > Arthropoda > Insecta > Hymenoptera > Vespidae > Dolichovespula > Dolichovespula sylvestris. The sequence goes on from OU964980.1 coordinate 1,953,156, forward strand.
AGCCATTATTATTATTATTTCACATCGATCTCCGGAAAATTCTCTCGTTGGCTTTCAACAATATGTCGAACGCAACTAGCCATGGTATTCAACACTAACACCATGGACAATATCATCGGACGCTCAACAACAAAGATAAAAATATATTTTTTTTGTTATTTCTTTTTGCGGACAACGTAACATTATTATCGTTGACTCACGCCGATGATCGATTTCCATACCGTGCAATGATTTTCAATATAATTAACAATAATAATAATATTAATAATAATAATAATAATAATAATAATAATAATAATAATAATAATGTTAACATTAATATAATAATAATGATAATAATAATATTTAATAATAATGGTAATAGTAACAAGTGTAATAGAGACTGGTAACAATTAGATTGATTTCGAGATAAAACATCTCGTTCAATATTGTGTTTTCGTACGATGTTGATAATACGAAAGAAAAAAAAAATATAAGACAAAAAAAATATAAAAAAAAAAATTACAAACAAAAAGAAAAGTGAGAAATGTTGATCGATATGAAGATTAAGCTGTGCGTTACAAAGAAACGATTAACATTTAAACGATGATAACTAACGATCATAGAAGGATAACGTTATTATCTTTCATCTCTTATTCATTTTTTATAACCATAATTAAACTATGAAAATTGATAACACTGCCAGCTATTAGCTTTGGCTATTTTTATATATATATATTTGCATATACATAATATATTTTTCTCTCTGATTATTTATCTTTTATACACACTTACACACCGTATTTTCATTTTCTCTTATTATATGTATATACATATATATATATATATATATATATATATATATATATATATATATCCACAGTCACACATATACATAGGATATTTCCACGTAGGCGATTTATTTATAAACGAATTGTTGAGTTAATTCCATTGTCATAGTAATAATAATAATAATAATAATAATAATAATAATAATAATAATAATAATAATAATAATAATAATAATATTAATAATAATAATAATGATAATAATAATAATAATCATCATCATTATCATCATCTTGTACATATGTATGTATGTATGTATTGTACATACAAACATGAGTATTTCTATAATTTTTTCTTGCTTTTCCTTTATTTTTTTTTTGTTTTTAATCTTTTATTGTACTATTATTTATCGTATGCGAGTACTCAGTTATCAAGTATTAATAATACTAATTTGCGAGTAATTATCGTGGTCCTTCGGTTCTTGATATTTTTGTCAAAATATAAACTTGAGTGATCGTTGATATTAATCCTCATTTTATTTTTTTATTTCATCTTTTTTCCTTTTTTCTTCTAAATCAAAATCCATGAATTTTTTTTTCCGATTGTATCGACGTACGATCGAACGTTCACATTTGAAAATCATTTCATCGAGTTCGATATCGATGTAAGAAATTCTTTGTTTTGATTTTCGAAAAGTATCACCGTGGAACTATATTTTGACGTAGAAACATTTCTAACTACTGTTATATTTTCCTCTAAGAAAAATTGTATATATTTATGTATGTATGTATGTATATATGTATGTATGTATGTATGTACATAAATACTAGGATATATATATATATTTATATTTATATATATATATATACACACACACACATACAAATTTATATTTACAAAGATGGAGATGCGGTCGAAAGAGAAGAAAATAGAAAACGATGGGAGATTGGATGTACTTGAGAGTTTTGCGATGTTCTCAAATACGACACTTATTCGTGGTTACCATAAAATATTTTTGAAAAAAAAAAAAAGAAAAAAATATATATATACATATTAATCTCTCTTTCCCTCTCTATTCCACGTGCCGTCTCATTTCACCCGAAAAAATTATACATACATACATACATTTCCTATAACTATAATTATGACACACTCATACATACAACTTGCACTTACACATTGTTTTATTGCATTTTTATCTATAATGATGCATTGCATCGCCAAAAATCGACGATCGAGAATCGTAACTTGCTCCCGAACGATCTTCTTTTTCTGATATATTATTATAAATTTATAAAAAAAAATATATATATATATATATATATATATATATATATAAAAAATAAAATATTAGAAATCTGTGCTATTAAGAGAGATAGAAACTTTTAATCGTTGATTATTGTAATGTTATTATTGATCTGTTCGTTATTAATTATCGTCGATAATGATTCTTTTTTTTTTGTTTTGAATAATTATATATTTTCTTCTTTTGTAATTCAGGATAATGTGCATATTATAATATCAATTTCGAGGAATTTTTTCAATAATTTTCTATCCTCCTCCTCTCTCTCTCTCTATCTATCTATCTATCTATCTGTCCGTCTATGTATCTATAATTTGATAAATTTACGTGCCTTTTGAGAATCGTACACGAGCAGGCACGCACACACATAAAATATTTTTACAAGGGACCGGATAAATTCGTTCTCCTCACAAATACTTTCGAATCGAAAAATTTCATTGTTTACGTTTAATTTTGAATATAAATCCATATACAGTATGTATTTTATTATATAAAGGATAAATCAATTGCTTTTCGAATGCTTTATAAAAGATATCATTTTTTACATTTTTTATCATGTTTCACATGCAATAATTTTTTCTACGTATCTAATCCTTTTCATAATATTCTTGTATTGTCGTAGAATTTGAGGAGAAACATTATTTTTTTAATTTCAATAAAAACACATACTTTATCATTTCCTTTCCTAAACGTAAGGCATATATATATATATATATATATATATATATATATATATATATAAAAGACAACTACTTTAAAGCTATTAAACTCAATTTAAAATGTTGCTTTAAACGAAAGAATTATAACAATGATAACAATCTAAACAATTCCGTTTCTTTTCCATCAGAAATGATTCTTTTTTTTTTTTTTAATAAGGGAATAAATTATTTTGATTGTTTTTTTTCTTTCTTTTTTTTTATTTAATATAATATATAATAAAATTTGGTATGCACGTTCGATATAAATATATATTTGTTTTTATGTACAATAAAAAGAACGGATCAATTATCCTGTCGAATATATTTTTTCTTATTTGTTGTCTTTTTCGTTTTAATAAACTCGAAAATAAAGTCGTTTGATTTCGATTGAAAGAAAATATGTATCCTAAAGGGGAGAATTTGGACCGGTTATATTCGGTTAAAACACGTTTTTTGAAAGAGGCTAATATCACTGGTCAACTAAGGATTTCTCGATTTCTACATGTTTCTCTCATGTGTACGTACAAATTAGTTACGCATTAAAAAGCACCTAACTCATTAGATGCTATACGTGCGAGTATGTGCGTGCGTGTGTGCGTGCGTGTGTGTGTGGGGGTGATGTATGTGTGTGCGTGTGTGCTCGTCCTCGATTCTACTATGTTAGATTACAAAAACAAACGCTACCAAAGAAAAAGTGAGAGATTGGTTGAGAGAGAGAGAGAGAGAGAGAGAGAGAGAGAGAGAAACAGAAAGAGAGAGAGAGAAATCTTCATGGTTATATTATATTTACGATGTATACATACACATATATATGTACATATATATAGAAATACATATAAACATTCAGATATATATATATATATATATATATATATTTTTTGTGTATATATATTTTTTTTAAATAAAATTTTATACAACTTTTGTTAGTGATCGATACTTGAGAGCTTAATGTGTTAGCTCACTCAAAATTGAACGCTTAAAACATGTCCATTCGAATTATATCTCCCACGATTACTTTTCGAATGATAAATATTAAATTTCTCTCGTAACGATAGCTTCGAATAAAAAAACGAATTTTTAATAATATTTTACACAACAAGAAGACGACGATCTTGAAACGTATTCAAATCTTATCGATATCGATATAATTAATTGATTAATTGCCTTTCCTTTCCTTCTTTTTGTTTTATAAATAAATTTTTTATTTTTTGGGAAAGTAGAATGATTTATTGATTCGTTTGTTCGTTTATCTTCTTTTTTATCGATCGAAGAACGACGAATCCTGGATGACTTTTTTCTGTTTTTGTTTCTAACAAAATTAAAGATTTCATATATATTTTTGTTTTTTTCTAATATAAAACGCAATATATCATATCATTACGTTTCATTGAATTATTACTATTATTATTTATTATTTGTTTGTTATAACATTTATATTATATATTTTATATTATCATTCATTAAAATACGATATAAGACATACAACATCAATATAACAAGAGAAACAAAAAAAAATAATAAAAAATAACCTACGTGGCATAAAATAAAAAAAAAAAAAATAGAAAGCAAAGAAAAAGAAACAAAAATCGACAAAAGTATTAAATGTAATATATCATATATAAATACTTTGAGTAATAATTTATTTAGGAATTAATCACAGTATCGTGTCTTTTTTTTTTCTTTTTTCTTTTTTTAATTAAATCGTAAATAGAAAACAAATTATCATACAGACATAAAAATTATCATCGTATTATATTGAGCTGTCAACCCCCCTCCCCTCCCACCCTCTCCCATAAAGTCATCCAGGTAAAATATTTTCTTTATTTATTTATTTATTTATTTATTTTTTTCAATTGAATTCAATTCAATTCCTTTGACATCGATAAGGCATAAATATTATGACATAACAATATTTAGACATAATAATAGGCCGTCAAGGATGAAATTTGTAGGAGGAGAGGGGGGAGGGGGGGGGGGGGGTAAAGCAATTGGGCATTATTAACTAGAAAATTCATCCTTGACGACCCAATATTTTCTCCTTTTTCGTCTTATAACGAATCTTAAGGATTTATTTGTCAGATTATTTCGTTATAACGTTGGCCGTGTTTCTGCAAAGCCTATGAAAGATAAAGACAAGTCCGCGTTGGCCCAAGGCGATGGTGCAATTTAGGTTAGACGGCTCGTCGAACACAAAGGTAGCGAAATCCTGACGGAAATCGGGCTCTCCCTCCCTCCCACCCCTCCTCTCTCTCTCTCTCTCTCTCTCTCTCTCCTCTCTCCTCTCTGTCTTTCTCAGTTTCAGTCTCTCGTAGACCCATCTCCCTTGGAACCCTTAACCCGAGCCAAACTCATTCGGCATGCGCACCACGGATTGAACGTCGACCCGAAGACAATAACTATTAGCAAACTTCGTAACGAACTTCAGTGCGAGTGGTTTACCTGGCAGAAGCTAATGTAAACTATGACAGAATCGACAGAATCAAGTCTCACACATGTTACCCTTATGGTCTCTCTCTCTCTCTCTCTCTCTCTCTCTCTTTCTCTCTCTCTCTTTCTCTCTCCTTCTATATATATATATATATATATATATATATATATATATATATATATATATATATATATATACATTATCTCATCCCTATATGAGAGTACGTTAAACTCGATCATCATAAACGATCGATCGGGCGAACATACTTTTCGATCGGTGGTCATCCTTCACACGTTATCCTTTTACATTCCATAAATTTATTTGTAATTATTGTTTTCTTTACTTCGTTTGTTTTTTTTTTTTTTAATTTCGATTGTTATTTTTATTTTATTAATACTTCATATATTTTTATATATTAAATTTAATTTTTATATATTTAATTTCGATTAAGGTATTTTTACCAAGTAAATTTCGATCCTGTTTTTGTTATTTATTCGGAGAACGATCATCATGAACGATCGATCGCGATGAAATTCTTTTCGATCGACAATTTCATTTACGTCACTTACGTTTTCTTTTCTTATTTTTCTGAATTTTGATTGATTTTTTAATTTGACAAATCTGTGCTGATTGAATTTCGATCAATGACGTACGATTGATATCGAAAAGTATTATTAATTTCGATTGTGCGAGAACGATCATCATGGACGATCAATAGCTTGAAATTCTTTTCTTTTCGATCAAAAATAAAAGAAATTTTATTTCTTATATATATATATATATTCTTTTTCTTAAATTTTAATTGAAAACAATCTTTCCCAATTTAATTTCGATTCATGACGTAAGGAGATAAAAATTAATATGTGACGTCGAATAATTGTCTAAAATATTTCGATCAATACCAATGAACATGGCAACGATCATGGATCATGGTTAGATCTTTGAAAACGAATAGATAAATTAATAAATAAAAAAAAATAAAATAAAATAAAAAAATTAAAACATCCTACAAGAAGTTGCAATAAATTAGAGTTCGTATCGATCGAATCTTCTCCGGATCAATTATCGTAGATCATCAGTTTCAATTGAGATCCTTGTACGTTATAACTTTCCTTCTTTTTTCTTCTTCAATTTTTCTTTTTTTTTTTTTTTGTTAATTTTAATTTCAATTAACGAGTCTTTGCCCAGTAAAAATTTCGATCGTTACACGTTCGATCGATATCGAAAGATAATATTATTACTCTCGTTAGAATCAATTTATCAGATAAAATAAACGAATGTGACATCGAATGATCTATCTCAAAATGTTCGATTGCTTTTAATTAAATTTCAGTCAGCGACAAGGAATATTGGTTATAATCATATATCGTGCGATCTTTTAAAAACGAACAGATCATCAAATTTCAATAGATCGTAATGAATTCAAATAATAATCTTTTTCCTTATTTGAATAATTTCAAACCATAACGACGAGCCAAAGATTTTCCACATCGTAAAATCGAGCAGGCTTATAGGACTATATTGTTTCGATGAAGCTCGTGATATAATTATTAAACAATGTTATTGTTATTGTTGTAAATCCTGACAAAACTCATCGAGTATTACGCCGTTGCTCATTATTGTTAAATTAAAACGAAGTTTCTCTCTCTCTCTCTCTCTCTCTCTCTCTCTCTCTCTCTCTCTCTCCCTCTCTCTAGCTCTCTTTTCCCTTTCTCAAGAATAAAAATAAGAATAAGTATAAGGAACAAAAAAATATATATATGTATAGGAACTAAAATAATAATTGTGCATAATATTGTTCGATATAAACTGTTGGATTATTCTTCTAAGAAGATCAAAGAAAAAACCACGAAAAAGTACAGAGCAGCAGAAATAAACTCGAGTGTTCGAGTGATCTAAAAGTTAAAAGTTAAAAGTTAAAAATTAAAAATTAAAAAAAAAAGAAAGAAAGAAAGATTTCTAATAAAATCAAAAGCCATAAGGAAGAACAAGAAGAAGATCGAAAAAGGATCATCGATTCTCAAGATCGACGATCTCAAATTGGCGTATCTTAAAAACTAATAACAAAGATCTTCTCGAACGAAAAGAAAAAAAAAAGGAAAAAAAAAGAAGAAGAAGACGAAGAAGAGAAGAATCAAAAATTAATGATGTAAAGATCGCCGCCTCGTTAACGGGAGAGGGGGGGTGGGGTGAGTGGTCTCTCGTATAAAAAAAAAAAAAAAGAAAAAAAAGAAAGAAAGAAACGACTTCGATACCTCGATCGAGATCGGCCACAGGTCCGGTAGTAGTATTATCGGTAAAGTAGGTCTCCTTCTTATTCGTCGCGTAATCGACTTTAAACACACGACGGCACACACACAACACAAGAACAAGAAGAACATAAACAACAACAACAACAACAACAACTACTACTGCTGCTACTACTATTACTACTACTACTACTACTACTACTACTACTACTAAGAAGAAGGAGAAAAAGAATAAGAGAACAAACGATAAGAGTGATTTTATCGTCGCGGATTGAACGCGTTAGGGAAACGGCCCAGCCGCATTTCTTTCGAACGAAAAAAAGGATGAAAACTAAAGAAAGAAAGAAAGAAAAAAAGAAATACGCGATCCATTTTTCGTCTGCTACCAAAAATCACGTCGCTGACGGAATACATCTTTTACTTTCTTTCCTTTTTGAATTTTTTTCTTTCCCTTTCTTCTCTTTTCCGCTCTTTCTTTTCCTATTTCTTTTTCTTCTTTTTTTTTTTTTGATCTGAACTTTCTCGATACATAATGAAGGATATCGGTGTAGTTTATAAAAAAAGGGGTGCAGGGGGTTCGAAAAGGACCTCTTCGTTCCCGCGAGGAAGTCAATTGTCAAAAGAAATTCGATTCTATTCCATTCGATCGATTGCCATTTATTGGATCAGTATTTTGTTTCTTTTTCTTTTCGAACATTATCAAAATCGGATATTTGAAATAAATTTTTAGAGAAATTTTAATACAATAACACCGCGTATATATTGAATCGATCAATCCTGACGCTATCCAGACGCAATATCTTGACACTGAAGTACTTTTTCTTCAAACTGATTATTGAAAATATTCTATATACATATATACATATGTATATACCGAACATTCGTATTACACAGTACTTACCATTAATTAATTAATTGATCAATTAAATAAAAAAGAAAAGAAAAAAAAAATACTGACCGAACAAGTAGACGAGCGAACTTTTTCGATTTAATTCGTCATCATCGAATATGCATATATATAAATATAAATATATATATATATATATATATATATATATATATATATATCTTCCTTTCTGATAGTGTTACAATAATCACCTTTCTCTTTTTCTTTCCTTTTTTCCCCTCCTTTTCTGTTCTTTTTCTTTTCTCTCTTCCCTCCCCCTCTCCCCATTTTCCTTCTCTTCATTCCTCTTTTTGGGCTCGTGCGAACCAACGACGAATCCTTTTTTCCTTTACTTTTTCTTTTCTTTTTCCTCTTCTTCTTCTTCTTTTTCTTCTTCTTCTTCTTCTTTTTCTCGTCTCGTTTCTCTCTTGAAACTTTTTCCTCTGATCGTCACATAAACGACATTGGAATCCGATAAGAAGGCGACGAGGATGAGGACGAGGACGAGAACGTAGAGGACGAAGTTTAGATGTAGGAGGATGAGGATGAGGAGGTGGAGGAGGAGGAGGAGGAGGAGGAGAAGAAGGAGGAGGAGAAGGTGGAGAAGGACGAACGTTCCGATGTTCGTCCAACGATGAAAACGAGAGGACGTTGAAACGAATACGAGCTTGAGATCGAAAGGATAACGCGGTGGCATTTCTTCTTGGCTACGCGACGATGTCCATGTCCGATGAAGAATTCGAAGTGGTTGCCGTCAAACTACCTAACGTGTCTTCGTCTGGTAAACCATGATGACAAGCTGCCGCTGGTGGACTCAATGGTGGTAAATGTGGCGACGACAACATCGGATCACCACCATGAACCGGACCACTCGCGTCGTCCTCCATGAGATCCTCGAATTGAGACATACTCAATGGCGTTGTCGTTTCCTCCGCTACGAGATCTGGAATCTGTTAACAGAGAACAAATTTTATTATTTCTTTCTTTTTTTGCTTTTTTTTCTTCTTTTTTTTTTTATCGATCAGAAATTATTCCACGACAACTTTAAACGCCACGAATGATATTATGAGAGAATAATATTTGCGACCGATGGAAATTTCGTTTGATCTCTCGCCAGTGAATTTATTCGATCTCAATTATAATGATCCGATTTATTGATCGATATCATATATATAATATTCATCGTAATATCATTTATTTATAATATTTATTGTTACTAATAATTTGGAATGTTATATTATTATATTGTATTCACTTCGAAATATATATATATATATATATATATATATATATATATTTATCTGTGAATGTTAATAAATATATTCGTATATAATATATTTCTAATATATTATATAATTAGTATATAATAACTATAATATAATATTTAGTATTATATACATAGTATATGGTATAGTATTATATGTATACTGTATTATTTGTCATATGTTGTCAAATTGTAGTTTAGTATTTATATATTTATTAATTCTAAATATACATATATTGATAGTATTATTATTATTATTATCAATGTTATCAATATTAAAAAAAAAAAAATAATAAAAAAATTAATCATAAATATTGTTGACACATTAATCACATTTAATAATCAATATATCGATATAATAATCCGTGTCATTATATTTTATATTCCCTAATGAAATAAAATAATAATAATGTTATCGGTATTTGAGGGAGCTAATCAAACACTTGTTTATTTTTTTTTTTTTATTTTTTAACCGTTCCGTTTTTTCAAAGTAAATATAAAATTCGTAATAAACGCGTTACAAGCCGACACGTTTTCCATTCCCTTCTCTCTCTCTCTCTCTCTCTCTCTCTCTCTCTCTCTCTCTCTCTCTCTCTCTCTCTTTTTTAATATAAAAGTCACGAGAAAACTTAACATGCACGAAAAGGAAACTTCTTCGTCGCCGTGCACATATAACTTTGAAAAGTACACATAGTCGAAACGTTATCAATGTTTAAATTTCTAACTTGCTAAAGCGTAGGTGGAGGCCGCTACGAAAGTAAGTAGACTTACAATATGGTGCGAACTTTATCTCGCGTAATAATTCAAACTTAACTCTTGGCCACCCTTCGTTGCTTTTAATGCATTGTGCCAGGCTTATCTCGAGCTAACTTTGACACGTCTTCCACTTTTCAAAACTGACGAATCAGACGAGAGCTTTGTCATGTTACAGAAAGAAAAAAAGAAAGAGAGAGAGAGAGAGAGAGAGAGAGAGAGAGAGAGAGAGAGAGAGAAAGGGAGAAGAAAAAAAGAAGAGAAGACGAAAAGGGAGAAGAAAAAATAAATGATCGATCCGATAAGGTAGATGACCTCATTTTTTTTTTGTTACACATCGTATATGTGTTTTTTTTTTTCTTTATATTTCGATATACGACATTATTTATGGGAACTCAGCTTGATTATTTGTTTAATTTTTATCGAAATATGTAACATTCTTTTTTGACAATTTCATATTATTATTTAACGTTTTACACGTAATCGATGTGCTCGCGTTTGATTTTTCTTTTTTTTCCTTTATTTTTTTCTTTTATTTTGTCCTCTTATATATTAAAGTTTAAATTGATAATAATATTTTTGATATTATTATTTAACATTTCGAACGGAAGTGATGCGCGCGCGTTTAACTTATTTTTTTTTTTTTCTTTTAATTTCTTCTTCTTGTATATTATATATTTAAATTAATAATAATAATAATAATAATAATAATAATAATAATAATAATAATAATATTGAAATATTATTATTAATTTGAATATATAATATTTAATAATTAATATTTCGCAAAATATCAGTATCGTTAAATTAGCATTATTTAGCATTAATTACATCATGGCACGTCTAGTTTTTTATTCTAAGTTTGTCTTAATTATTTTGCATAACAAGTTAGTCATTTGTATTCTTAAATTTCCACAAATTCTTCGTAACATTTTTGTATTATTAAAGCGATATAATCTATAGTGAATTGTTTGTTTCATTCTTTTTTTTTTTTCTTAAATTTCTTTAACACACTTGAACACATTTTGATATTATTTGTAATTTAACAGTATCACCTGATAGATCGTTTCTTTAGATTTTTTCTAATAACTTCTAATAACAAGAAGATATGATACAAATTATAAATTATTATATTATAAAGTATGCATAATTGATTTTTCCCCCCTTTTATTTCCATTTAAAAACTACTCTCCCAATCCAATTTCAATAGTCTTAAAAATTTAATATTTTTCATCATCATCATCATCATCATCATCATCATCATCATCATCATCATTCTTGTTATTATCGTTACAACAATTAAAATATATATCGCTCGTTTCGATTACCAATATTAAATAGAATTACATATAAAATAACTGTAATACATTTCTCCGTTACTATTATACTCAATTCTAATACCTTTTTTCTAATACCTTGTTACTAACGCCTTTTTTCCAATCCACATTAATAAACGTTTACGAAACACGTTTGATTAAAATTACAAAATTCACGATACACATTCGACGATGCTATTATAATGATCGTGTACTACCGCGTAACACAATGATCGAGTAATGCGTAATCATTATAACGTCAAGATAAACAATACGAACGAACATTCAGCCGTTGCGGAATCGCATTACCAATGATACCTATCGCATTTCCGTTTGGCTTATCTCGTAAGGATTCGTTTCAACGCCACCCACCTCCCCCCGCCCCCCGAAAACGCCTCCACACTCCCCAAATGACCGCCCGCACGCCGCCAAAGTCCGTTCTAAATAAAATTTCTTACCGATCTCGTCCTTTCACTTTCATTATTTTATTTAGTTTCTCATTACTCCTTTGTTTCCTTTTTTTTCTCCCCCAAAGAAAATCATTCCCCAAATATAAAAAAAAAAGAAAAAAAAACAAACGAACGAACGAGATCAACGCCTTGAGATATCGAAATGAAAATAAATTTTCTCATCGTATGGGAAATAATGATATGGAAAATATTGTTTGCATTCGAAGTGCGTAAAAGGAGGAAAAGAGAACGAAAGGGAAAAAAAAAGGAAAAAGATATTTCGATCGAATCGCAAAATATATATACTAAAATCGATATAATAATAATAGTCGTCGTCGGTGGTAGTAGTATCACGATCATGGTCGATTTCGTTACTTATCATCTTTAGAGTTAGAGTTTCTAATCATATCAGGAAAATAGCTCGCAGTAGTACGTGCCCGACCTTATCTCTAAGACAATAATTCAAATGGTAAGTTTTGGTAGAGTCTCCAGTGTGATATCATACTCGTCGTCAAACATCTTAAAGATGGCTTGGCATACTCTAACGAGAGAAAGAAAGAGAGAGAGAGAGAGAGAGAGAGAGAGAGAGAGAGAGAGAGAGAAGACAAGTAGTTATTCAGCAGAAATTTATGATAGACCTTCAACCCGTAACATTAATATCGATTGAGAAGATAAAAGATAATCTTTAAGATTTACTCGTGGAAGTAATTTTGCAGAGAAAGATAAAGAGAAAAGTTAATTTATTATCGAGTTTCAATAATAATTGAATCTTTAATTTATTTGGCATATATATCTGTGTGTTTGTGTGTGTATATGTGTGTCAGATAAGTATTGTAATTCTAACATAGACTGTAATTTATTGTTGTATAATAGTAAAAATTTATTATACTATACTATAAGTAAGTTATTAATTTTAATATATAATATTTATAGTTTACTACAATATATGACATAGTAAATATTAATTATAGTATGTAATACATTATAGTGAACTATTATACTATAATTTAAATATAGCGTGTGTGTATGTATGTGTATAATATAATTATAATATATTAATTATGAGTATACTTATATCATGATAGTATAATTATATTATCCTTTAGTATATGTATACGTATAGTATAGTATTTATTATTATTAATATATATATATATATATATATATATATATATATATATATATACTACTAATATAATAATAATAATATTATTATTATTTATAATATTGTGCGTTATTGTAAGTATAATACTTGTATATACAAACATACATATATACATACATAAATATATGCATATATTTATTTATGTATTATTAGTATTATTATCATTATTTATTATTATTATTATTATTATTATTATTATTATTATTATTATTATTATTATTATTATTATTATTATTCTATACTTTAAAAGAGTATAAATATATACTCTGCAAAATATATATTATTATATATCACTAAAATCATATTATGATGACTCATAAAGTAAACTAAACATGTATACACTGTACTGCAATTATACTATATGCTTATCAATATTCTAATCAGTATAGTATAATAATAAATAAATAAATAAATAATATAATCACTATTCAGTAAGTAATTAAAAATTACTTAATGATACTGGTATAGTATGGCAAACAATATTCAATTTATTTGCCGTAATATTTAACAATAACTTGATTCTCTCTGCCAGGAATATTTTTAACTATTCGTAAGATGTTAGAAACATGTTTTTTTTTTCTTTTTTTTTCCCTTCTTTGACCTCCTATACTATCTAAGAACTAGATCATTAGTTCTATAAAAGCGAGACATTCCAAATGGGAACCGATAAGCTAATTACATGTTAATGAGACGTACTGTTTCGTTTATAAACTCAGGAGAAACTTACATACTTACATGCATACTTACATACACACAACTAACCACCCACCCGCCCACACACGCACACACTCTCTCAGATATCTACGCACTTAATATACATACATGCATATGTAAATGTGGTTACGCAATAACATTGTAACTTCATTGACGAAATATTGTTGTACTTGGATAAAGATTAATGACACGTTATTTTAACGTTGTATTCACGTTTCAAAGTCAATATTTTCAATATAAGAGATAACGTAACAGGATCTAAAATATTAACCCAATAATATTTTGACATACACGCACGCGCGTGCACGCACATTCGTGCTTTCTTCATCATTTGCATTTCTTTTTTTGTTTTATTTTAAACTCCTTTCAAGTGGAAAATAAAATTAACCATTGTAGATAGATTGCATGCATATATGAATACATACATACATACATACATACATACATATTTGACTCGAGTAGGAAAGTTATATCTTACGTAACGTTCAACTAAAATTCGCTTTCAACGAAGCTGACAAGTAACGTTCGACGTGATAGATCACGTAAGAGCAGATGGAAATTATGAAACCGGCTCGATTAAAAATGACAGACGTTTATTCGGATCAAGGATCCACGAATCGATCGTTACGATCATATTATATTGCTTTACTACTACTACTACTACTACTACTACTACTACTACTACTACTACTACTATAATAATAAAAGTGCCAGCCAGAATTCGTTTTTGTACTATCAGCTGTTCCTGAGTTTAAAATAGACGTTCCCATTCGTCCGCCGTTATAGCGATAATTACTATGATACGGGATAGAAAAAAAAAAGAAAAAAAAAAAAAAAGTACGAAAAAAAGAAAGAAAAAAATACGAAACAAAAAGAAGGAAAAAAGAAAAATAACGATACACGTGCTATACGCGAGCAATTTAATTTAATTGATTGTAATTTTTCTAGAAATATGATATATACGTGTGTGCGTGCGTGCGTGCGTGCGTGCGTGGATTTGGCAAATATCGTTTAAATATTTAAACAAATGACGGGTCTTTCGTTTTTGTTTTTTGTTTATCTTTCTCTCCCCTTCCTCTTCCTTTTCTACCCTCCAAAAAAAAAATAAAGAAAACCAACAAACTCGATTTAGAGAAGAAACAAAATTTCGTTTTAAATAAATTCGTTTATATCGAATCATCGTTTATACATGTGTAAGCATAATTGGATGAAAGGAAACAAAATTTACGGCGCCATTATTCGAAAATCTTTTGTTCTTTTTTTTTTTTATTAAATATTTAAAATTAACAAAAATAATGTATACGATTAAATCCGACAAAAGGTTAGGAAACGGTTAGAAAGTTTAGGAAGCACAGATGTATCGTTTCAAATAAAATAACGAAAACCGAAAAACGAAAATAAAGAAGAAAAAAAAACGAACCAAAAAAAATGCAATTTTGTCTATCACTCGTAAATACGCAATAATCATTCTAATGGCGAATACAATTAAATCTAAATCCAATAAAAGATTAAGAATCGTAACAACATATATATATATATATACATATACGGCGAATATACCGTATTAAATAAGATAACAAAAACCGAAGGCAAAAAAAAAAACAAAAAAAAATTAGAAATTTTTTCTATCATTCGTAAATGCGAAAGCTTAATTATTTCTACGATAAATTATGACACATTATTCGAGACTCGAAACGAAATAAAAGTATGAATCAACAAAGAAAGGGTCCCACACTCACGTGTACCTTTCGTTGCTCGAGCTTACTCCTCGGAAAGGTGTTTAGTATGCTGCCGGAAGTAGACGCCCAATTGAAATCGGAAACCGGAAGTCCATGAGCCTTAGCTTGAAGTTCCAATTCCTGAACGCGTAATAGTAAACGACGATTTTGATGCTCCAATTGTTTGTGCCTCAGCTCGTTCTGTTTCATCCTCGTAAGTTCGTTCTTCAATAATTTTATATACTCCACCGAAGATTTCAGGATCGTTCCTTTGTTTGGCCTAACGTCTCGTACGATTTCGTAATATCTGTAACATAAGGAAAAAATTCATTTGCGATATTTGCTGTTGGAGAAAAGAGAGGAAGAAAAATAGCGATTCTTCTTTTTTTCTTTTTTGTTTTTTTTTTTATATACAGAAAGAAAATGACAATACTCGATGACGAAAATGTTGCGATGGATCGTCAATATAAAAAGATTCATTCCTTTTTATACGATAATAATAAATTGTTATACATGATATCGTTATTCGTGAAATAAATTTTCATTGTAAAGAAAGAAGTAGAAAAAAAAAGAGCATGAAACGAAATAATAGAACTAACGAAAGATGGAATAAACAGAGAAAAATTGCGATATTCAATGACGAAAATATTGCGATGATTTATCAATCGTTTAATTCATTCTTTTGTACGATATCCAAATACAAATTTATATATATTTTTATACATATTTAAATAAAATTCAATTAAGGGAAAAAGAAAAAATAAGATAAACTAAAATAATACTACACGCTGTAATCGTTATTAAAAATAAAAGATCGGCTCGTTTCATCTGCCCGACGAAAGAGAGAAGAAAGAAAAAAGAAATTGCTATATTTAAAGACGAAAATATTGCAATGATTTATCAATCATTTATTTATTCTTTTATACAATATCCAAATATATGCTTTCCATTTATACATATTTAAATAAATTTCTATTATTAAAAAAAAAAAAACAAAGGAAAAATAAAATAAAAGAAAATAATACTATACGCTGTAATAATCGATCAAAAAAAAAGAAAAATAAATAAAGATCGGCTCATTATGAAAATGAACGAAAGTAGGTAGAAGCAAAAAACAAAACGAGAAATTGCTGTGTTTAAAGACGAAAATATTGCAACGATTTATCAATCAAAAATTCATCCTTTTTATGCAATACTCAAATATACATGTTTTCCTTATAGGTGACGTAAATTTTCATTATAAAAAAAAAAAAAGAAAAGAAAACGAAAAAATAAAATAAAATGAAATAATACTATATGCCATAATGAAAAACAAAAAGAAACAAATCATTTCCCTTTAATCTCCCATTGTCAAAATTAACGAAAGAAAAAAAAACAGCGGAAGCAAAAACAATAAGAAGAAGAAGAAGAAAAAAAAAAAGAAGAAGAAGAAGAAGAAAAAAAAAAAAGAAGAAAATTCGACGTAACGTCTTTCGTCGACAACTTTAAAAATCGTCGCATTAACCGTGAACGAACCCTACCCAAGCGAACTATAATAATAAATCCTGAAGTTATACGGGATAACGTATAACGTATTTCGAAAAAAAATAATTCCCGGTAAGAGGTGGAAAAATGATAAAAGTACTCGTCCCACTCGCTCACCCGCCTCCGTTCCTCGCCTCGCCACATCCCATCACTTCGCAAAAAAAAAAAAAAAAAAAAAAAAAAAAAACAAACAAACAAAGAAGAACCAATAAAAGATAGAATGAACGAATGAATGAAAGAATGAAAAAGGACGGACAATAATAATGTTAGGAGGGGAAAGTTTGAAATGGATCTTTATTAAAATGCGATGCACGATACTACTTCGACTTCGATTTCTCGCGGCCAGATTCTACATGGGATTCCAAAAGTTCCAAACGATGAGAGAGAGAGAGAGAGAGAGAGAGAGAGAGAGAGAGAGAGAGAGAGAGAGGGTGGTAAGGTAGAGATAGGAAGGTAGAGGGAGGTGAAGGAAGTAAAGGGGGTGTGGGTTGTTGGGTGAAGAGGTTGGAGGAGGTGAAAGGGGCGTAGGGGGTGTAAAGAGGTAGTAAGTGGGATGGCGAACGAGTGGGTCGACGAGTAGTAGTGTGGTGGTCTGAAGCGTAATGCGGACGATATTACGCTCGTAGGAGTGACGCAGCCTCTTCCCCCGACTTTTTTGAGAAACCTTTTTCTCGAGATGGAGAATACCTTGTGGGAATTCACGTGGAATATCAGCAAGCCGAGAACGATAATTCGTCGGGCACCTTCTTCTTCTTCTTCTTCTCCTTCTTCGTTTTCTTCTTTTTGGTGCGAAGATCCCAAAGAATTTCCATAATATGCGATTGCTTCTCTCTTTTATGGTTCTTCTTCCTCTTATTCTCTCTCTCTCTCTCTCTCTCTCTCTCTCTCTCTCTCTCTCCCTCTCTCTCTCCCTCTCTCTCTCTCTCTTTATATTATATATACTTTATCTTTATATATATATATATATATATATATATATATATATATGTATATATGATGTATGTACGTATGTATGTATGATGTATGTATGTATGTATGTATGTATGTATGTATGTATGTATGTATGTATGTATGTATGTATGTATTTATATATGTATGTATGTATTTATGTATGTATGTATGTATGTATATTTATCTCTATCTCCCTTCCTCTTTCTCTTTCTCTCGTATTCTTGACATATCTACAAAATCTCAAAACGATTTCCGACTTTCTCTCGTGCATACGTGTCAGACAAAAAAGGAAAAAAAAAAAAAAAAAACAAAAAAGAAGAAAGAAAATTTCACCGCATCGAATACCTTTGCACGGCAAATTTCTCGCGAAAAAGTGAAAATTTCTTCTTTGCCACTTCAATTCGTTACATGCGATTGATGCGATTGACTTTTTATTTTTATTTCTTTATTTATTTATATGATCGAGATGATCGATACCTCGAATTATATTCTTGTCACTTTTGGTAATAATAACATTCGCGATAAGGGCGAATATCTTTACCCGTCGATTCATTACACCTTTCTTTGGTCAATTCTTTCGTCTTTATTTTTCTATTTATTTATTTGTTTGTTTGTTTCTTTTTTATTTCCTTTTTTTTCTTTCTTTTTTTTTTTTTTATGTACACGAAGAAACTTCATCATTCGGTATTTATGGCAATACTCAGCATTACTGTTGTTACCGTTGTTGTTAACGAAAATTGTACACGGTCTATTCTTTGGTTCTTTTTCTCTACTTATTTATTAATTTATTTGATTCTTTTTTTTTTTTTTTTTTTTTTTTTAATATATACGAACAAATTTTATCATTCGATATTTATGGCAATAATTAACATCACTGTTGTTATCGTTGTTGTTAACGAAAATCGTACGATAATGAGGAAGTCGTAATAACTTTTTCTTCTTTCTTATTTTTTTTTTGCAGATAAACGGCCGAAGGACACACGCGTTACTTAAAATGGCATATAGTATGTTTTACAACGCATTTCTCGATGCAATTCCATATTTAAAAAAAAAAAAAAAAGGGGGGAGGAAGGGAAAAAAAGAAAAAAAAATTAAATACTTATTAATTCATGTAATTTTATACATCGATAGGAATTCAAATTCTTTTTTCCTCTTTCTTTTCGATAAAATAATATGAATTTAATTCGTGAAAATTTGTTTGTTACAAATTGTTTATAAAAAATTGTTAATTTATCATTAATGAAATAAAAAAAAATGTTGCCCTTCAAAATGGTGTTTCATACAAATCTCTATAACATTTACTTTCGGAGATATTCATTAAAAACATCGTATGAAAACATTATTTACTTATTCGATAAAAAAGAAAAAGGAATTTGTTTATTATTTATTAGTTTATGTAATTTTAAAAATCGGTAGCTATGTAAATACTTTTTTCCTTCATTCTTTAATGAAAATGATTTCAGTTCGTAATAATTTGTTTATAAAAAATTGTTTATAACAAATTGTTAATTAATAATCAACAATACGTTTAAAAAATAATAAAAATATGTCCTTTAAAATGATATTTGATTCTACGACTTTTACTTCCGAAGATATTCATTAAAAAAAATTGTTTTTCTCGATAAAAAAAAAAAAGATAAAGTAATTTGTTTATTATGTATTAATTTATGTTATTTAAAAGATTGGTAACACTTTTACTCCATTTTCCTTCTTTTGCAAAATGAAATGAATTCGGTTCGTGAGAATTTGTTTATAAAAAATTGTTTATAACAAATTGTTACCTAATAATAAACAATACTTTTAAAAAACAATACAAAATTGTCCTTCAAAATGATATTCGGTTCAAATCTCTACGACTTTTACTACCCGAGACATTTCCATGGAAATGAAAGAGATTTATTTTGACCGATTGACCTATATAATTTCATTCAAATTAACTCGGTAACACACTGACCTACATAAATTTCAAGAATTCAAGCGAATTAGCTGATCGAGCTTATACTACTATTACTATACCATTACTACGGAACAGGTATATAATAAGAATTTTATGAATGAAAAATCTTTCGAAGGCGATATCTCCGAAACGAAAAATCGTGAGTACACGTAAGAACCACCGTTTCCATATGTAATTTATTATTTATTCGTTTAAACAATTCAACAACATCGATATAATAAAATCGATATCGTTAATAATTTTTCTTTTTTTTTTTTTTTAATAAATATATTCTCGTTCTTTTAATTTATTTGTTTTTCTATTAGTAATAAGGACGCAACTATAACGTAATCATTAAAATTTTTATGATAACCACGTAAATTTTATTCCGTTTATTTAAAATATTATAATGATCGTACGAAATTGATATAACCGAAAATTATATCACAATATCTTTATTAAATGAATAAAATTGATAATAAAACGAAGAATATTTTTAACGAAACGAGTATATTTCGATCGTCCGTAGATTATACTCGACAATTAATTAAAATAATATATTAGCAGTGGAAATTTTTCTTTCTCTCTCTTTATAAAAAAAAAAAAAAGGTTCGATCTAAAGACCAGTTCGTCGTACGAAAGAGAAAAAATAAATAAAAAAAATAAATAAATTTCGGTCTCGAATATAAACGAATGTCGGAGCAAGTCGCGACAAAATAACAAAATTTTGCTTTTACTATAATATGCGATGTGTGCGTGTGTGCGTTTATATGTATTTACACGACTCGCATTAATTTCAGGAACCCGTCATTGACGAAAATTTATTCCCATATTTATCAAAGCGAAAGGAAATCGTAATAACAAGTTTGAACTTCACGATAAATTCGAACTTATCGATATTTTAGGTTCGAAGCATGGGAATTACGACAGTGAAAGAGAGAGAGAGAGAGAGAGATTATGTATATAAAAAGTCAATGGACGAATTGATGGAGCGAGGATGCTTTTAGTTTGTAGTAAATTCAAAGCCTCTAAAAAGGTTTCTCCGCGTTCAATGTTAACTGTTATTATCCAACGAAACGACGTTGGAATAACTCGTTGAAAATTCCATTACATTTCGTACATTGAACGTACGCCAAAGAAGAAGAATGCAGACCCTAACGGTTCAACGAGAGCATTCGAAACTTAATAAATAATAAATTCATACATTGAACATTCCTTACCTCGCTCTTTCGTACGTTTTTATGAAAAAAAGAAAGAAAAACAAAATAATAGTAATAGTAATAATAATAATAATAATAAAAATAATAATAACAATAATAATAATGATGATGATGATTTTTCTTCTCGAAGAATAACGAGCAGATCAGTTTCAAATATTTTTTTTTTTTTTGTATTTTTAACCTTAATACCAATCGATATAACACGTCGAACGCGTTCATCTTCAATTTCACTTGGAAGATGTCAAAATTTCTCTAAACACTTCTAATTCAGGCCGTTCGCAACAATCAAGCGCGTTCTCCTTTTTCTCTTCAATTTAGATCGAACGTTCTTATTTCTTTCTTTTTTTTTTTTTTTGCATTTTCTTTTCCCTTTCCGCGCGTGAAATGCGAAGTTGTGTCTTTTTTTTTTCCTCTTCTTAATTCGTTTTTTGTATTTTCTATTTCTTCTTCCTAAGTGAAAATCAATTTTTCTCTCTTTTTCTTCTTCTTTTTTTTTTTTGCATTTTCTTTTTCCTTGTCTCTTTCTTTTCCCTCCTTTGAAAAGCAATTTCTAAATGAAAGCGACATTATCCGCGTGCATCTTCGTAACATTTCTTCGAAAGATCCCGTACAAAGTCAGTCTATCTATCTCTCATTTTCTCTCTATCTCTATTTCTATTCCCCTCTCTCTCTCTCTCTCTCTCTCTCTCTCTCTCTCTCTCTCTCTCTCTATCTCTGCTAGCGTTTCCCTGCTTAGGATTTGAAGCACGCACAAATTGGAATTCAATCGCGACTCTCGACTCGGGGAACAAGCGCGAACTCTCTCGCGCTTTGACTGCAAAGGTAACTCTTCGTAGTGTTAGTTCTTTCGTCTCTACTTTAAAACGTTATTACGACGATGACTAAAGTTTTTAGAAAATTTTTGGACTCATTCTTTTTCCACGCTCCTTTTCTTTCCTTTCCTATCCTACTATCTTTTCTCTTCTCTCTCTCTCTCGCTTTTTCATTTTTCTTCCTTTCTCTTTTTTTTTCTTCTTCTTTTTTTTTCTTTTTTTTTTTCTTACCTACGAACTACTCGTAAGATTCGTCGTGTAATCGTCGCGAGATTTTCAAGGAATCATTGATTTCTTTTTTATTCTTCTTAACTCCTTTCGTTTCATCACTTTCGTACGATTTTCTTTTTCTTTCTTTCTTTCTTTCTTTTCTTTTTTTTTTTTTTTTTTTTTTTTTAAGTGTCATTCGTCGTCCGACAATAGTCGACCAAACTTTTTGGAAACTATTTTCTTCTTTCGACGAAATTTCTTAAAAAATTGAAATTGTTGATATAGTATTGATTGAATCAATTTTTTTTTTTTTTTTTTATTAGAATATTTGTAAACAAATTATGTTCGTCATCTCGGAAATAATATTTCGTTTGTATGAAATTAAATAATAATAACCACAGCAACAACAATAATAATAGTGATAGTAATAATAATTCGAATTATTCGTCCTATTAATAGAAAACTATATTTGTATGAAATTAAATAATAATTATTTATTATTATTATTATTATTATTATTATTATTATTATTATTATTATTATTATTATTCGAACTATCCGTCCCAATTAATAAAAAAAAAAATTTCGTAAAGCAGTTCTTTTCGTTTCAAGCTCAAAACGTTATTACAACGATGATTATAGTTTTCAGAAATTTTTGACACTTTTTGTCTCTTTTTTCTTCTTTTCCCAGTTTCATTCATTATTATCAACGAATTCGTACGATTCTCCTCAAATAATTGTCGTATCACCGTGTCAATTAAATCGACCGAATTTTATCACCTTCGCGAGGATGACGTAAAAGCATATGTACATACGTTTAAGGAATTATTAATGTTTGTGAAATGTTTCGTTTTAACAGTTCTCTTTTACTCAGTAAGCTTCTTTATCGTACGATAAATCGATCGACCATTTTGTCATACGATAAAAAATAATCGATCGAGATCCGTTGCGAAACGTAACTAACGAAATTTTTTCGACGTCAAATTATTTATGCGATTGGTTAAATCGTTACTTTTTTCTTTTTTTTTTCTTTTTTTGAATTTTTTTTCTTTTTTCTTTTTTAGGCTCCACTTTCAAACATCAAAATGTACTTTGTCGATTACGTGGGACATTTTGACAGCAACCTCTCTATTTTGTTTTGTAATTAAATAACATTAATGATAAAACGAATTATTCGTCCTAATGATACGAAGAAACGTCCATTATAAAAATCAATTGTCGATACGGTTAGTTTAAAATTTCAAACGTATCGTCACGAGATATCCATTTCTTCTAAAAGTTTTTCTTTTCATAAAAATTTCGAATAAATAAACGATTGCATGAAATATGTAATTTTTGTAAAATAATCGAATGTTTATAACAAAATTACGTCGGTGCCGTTTCGAAAGCGATTATGTTAAATTTATATATTTGCAAAATTAAATGTGAGAAAAAATCAATAATAATAATTATTATGATTATAAAATTAAAATGTATATATATATATATATATATATATATATATATATATATATATGGAGAGAGAGAGAGAGAGAGAGAGAGAGAGAGAGAGAGAGAGGATGAGAATGTTATCTCTGGCGCCATTTTGTGTAGAAATAATTTTTGTAAAAAAGAAAAAGGAAAGAGAAAGAGGAAGAAACGAATTTAAAAAAAGAAAGAATCAACGAATTCGAAGCGAACGTTTTATTCGATCGATATCTCATCGTGCATTCGTTGTTCTTTTTTTGTATTTTGTTTTTGTTTTCACTTTTTTATTATGAAGGATAGGACGAATGATAGGCGAAAGGACGTTGATTTACGATAGCATCTTCCTATCGATTTGTCGCCTGAAATCTGCCTACCCTCCCGTGAGAGTCGACAGGAGAAGAGCCTATTATGAGTCAACATTCATCATCACGTCGGTCGCCCACGTATATATATATATATATATATATATATATATATATATATATATATATATAGCATGTATCTCTCATATCAAATCCTCTAAAAAACGATAATCCCTCCCGTTTTGCTTCGATGTCAACCTAAAAATCAAATACATTTAACTCGAGCTAAATTTTTAAGCATAACAATTTAAAACATATAAAGACGATATGTAATTACACACACACACACACACACATATGTATGATGTATTATACGTATGATACATGTATGTGTAAAATATATAATATAAATATAATAATATAATAATATGAAATAATAAAATATGACTTCTATATAAAATATAATAATTAATAATTAAGTGAATTAATAATAAATTTGAATTTAAATGATTAGAAATGTTAATTACAAAATAATATGCAAAATAATATAATGTATGCATATATAAATTAATATATATGTGTATATATATATATATATATATATATATATATAAATTAAATTAAATAATATATACGATAACAATTTTTAATAGTATGTATAAGTATAAGATAATAACAATTTAATGACATATAACAACGTGTGTGTGTGTGTGTGTGCGTGTGTATATATATATTTTTTAATTATTTTATATTCATACTTATATTTATGCTATCATCACATATTTTATATTCATTATATTATCACTTACTATTAAAAGTTGTTATCACCTATATTAATATTTATATATATATATATATATATATATATATATATATATATATATATCAATATAATAATAAGATAACACTTATGCATAGGTATACATTATCTATCCATATGCATACTATTTTTTTTTTTTAATTTTTTTTACAAATTTTTTTACAAATTATGTTATTATATGTATTATTATTATTTTGTAATAAACGTTATTATAAATAAATAAATACTTTATATATATATATATATATATACACTCACATACATACGTATCATTATGTAGTTAAAAATCTCTTCATTCACAGATTCATATTTCTCAATTTCCTATCTTCCACCTCTCTCTCTCCCTCCTCCATTCACGATATTACTATTTATACTTTTAATAACCACTTTCTCAATTAAATAGATTTCCGTACTATAGACGTATACTTCATACATCGAAATTGAATATATATAGATACATACATCTATTATAAATCCTAAATTGAGATTTTACACCATTCGAAATTTCACGTAACATTGTACGATCAATAAAAAAAAATACACACACACACACACACACACACACACACACACACACATACACCGATAAGAAAAAAAAATATTCAATATAAAATAACGCATCGACGATTCAATTTGAAAATCCATTATCTCACTTTCATTAACATTCTAACATCCTAGCATCCTAACATCCTCTTATCGCAAGGTATCGAACTTCGATATCACGAAGTGTAATCAAACGATCGGCGAACGTAAACGCGAATAAAAGGAAAATGAACAACAAA
Organism: Dolichovespula sylvestris; assembly: GCA_918808275.2. Lineage (NCBI taxonomy): Eukaryota > Metazoa > Arthropoda > Insecta > Hymenoptera > Vespidae > Dolichovespula > Dolichovespula sylvestris. The sequence continues at coordinate 1,978,891 of OU964980.1, forward strand.
GGAAGGATGGATAGAAGGAAGGAAGGAAGTAAAGTTTAAATACCGCATTTACTTACTCGTGTATTCATCAGTTTCTCGAATTCGTTCCTATCACGAAATTCCAAAGTATTCGTAAGTTCAGAAACCGTTTCACGTTCTCTATCTATCTATCTATCTATCTATCTATCTATCTATTTTTCTCTTTACTTTACAAAACACGATGGTTTCCCGTAGAAAGGACCTTTCTCTTCGAACAGTTGAACTTCGAAAACGACTGAAACATGTAGTTACCAACGCGATATTACAAGACCAGATTCTATGTAACGTACGTTTATCCATTAGTGAAGCGAAAGTTACGATAAATAGTATTACCCGTTACAACATAAACACACGATGCTTTATTTTTTTGACATACACGTCCACATTTTCTTTCTCCCTCTCTCTCTCTCTCTCTCACACACACATACACATACACAGACAGAGAGAGAGAGAGAGAGAGAGAGAGAGAGAGAAAAGGTGAGACAAACAATAATGAGAAAATCGTAAAGATCGTAAAAATATTTCGATTACGTAAAAAATATTAAAAAATATTATAATCGTAAAAATATTTCGATATCGTAAAAATATTTCAAATGACATAATCGATACGATATTTTCAATATTGACTTAATGCGCGTCTTAAGTTTGTCGTCTTCTTTATTTTGTGTCCTTTTATTTATAATTTTTATTTCTATTTTTATTTTTATTTTTTTTTTTTTTAATTTTTTTTTTGTTTGTTTTTTTGTTTTTCTTAAGAGTACGAGAGGAAAAATTACACGCAGGCACGTACGCACGCAAGCACGCATACAAAGGGTCGTGAAAATTTCCCCTCATATTAATGTTTCCATTATACACACGGCTTCTTCTTTTATAAAGAAAGAAAGATATTGAATGGCCCCGGTAATGTAAAACCTTCCGAGTCCATTTCACTCGTATCGCATTTAAATTACCATTTCTTCTCTAGTTCGGTAGTTTCATTTCAAAGAAAAAGAAAATCAGAAAACCAGTTTCGACTTTCTTCCTTCCAAAAGACACGAGAGAGAGAGAGAGAGAGAGAGAGAGAGAGAGAGAGAGGGTGGGGAAAAAGACGAAAACGAAAGGAAAAAAGACAAGAAAAAATAGGAATAAATATTATAACAACATACTGTAGAAACAGGGCGTCGAGTTTTAATCGATTATCACCGAAATATCCTACGATTCCAATGAATTTATATTACAAAAGAATCGTTTCGTTTTATGGACGAATGTTTCGACAAAGAAAAAAATGTTTCGATTTTTATAAACAAACGTTTGTTAGATTTCGAGGACTGAATAGGGGAAGGGGTGAGGGAGAGGAAAACGGGGGCAGAGGATTAATGGAACACGCATCGCAAGCTATTTCATAGAGATAACAACTTTTTCTCGAGGTACGAAAGATTATGATCATTTTTTCTTTTTCTTTTTCTTTGTCTTCGTCTTTTTTTTTTTTCTTTTTTCTTTTTATACAGGATAATCGTTATTTTACGCCGAACAAAAGTCGTCGAGGGAATATCAATACGAATTTGGTCGGAGCACCCGCACTACTACTACTACTACTACACGCACTCTCGTAGATAATTACTCGCGCTATGATGCGCCTTGAAGTTCAACGAACTTTGTAATCGCATAACTAAGCGAACAAATATTTCGTGTAACACGGAGTGTCCTCGTTAATCGACGAATCGGTCGATCAATTTTTCTTTTTTATCTTTTCCCTTTTTTTTATCTATTTATTTAGTTATTCGTTCGTTCGTTCGTTCGTTCGTTCGTTCGTTCGTTCGTTCGTTGATTTTTGTTGGTACATTTTTTTGAGGTTGTAATCGTTCAAAAGGTCAATGACTGTAGGCATTCATAGAGAACATCAGGGATGCATTGCGATTTACGTGGTTCGTTGAACTTTATGGGGGTCATAACACGATTGAAATGTTTATTAAAAGGTACGCAATCGTTCGATTAGCATTGACTGTATATAGAAATGTTGTTTTAAATGTGAATAATTGACGTTCATTTGAAATAAATTGTTATAACTTACGTGTAAAAGCGTCCTTTACTAATATAACTGCGATGCCTATCACATCTCTCTCTCTCTCTCTCTCTCTCTCTCTCTCTCTCTCTCTCTCTCTTTCTATTTCTCTCGTTATCTAACGATTTTTATTCCAAGCATTTGTTTTTAAAATCAATACAATCGTAGATATTTGGCGATAACGTTTGAAATCTCCTACCGTTTGAAAAATCCTCTATATTTGACAAAAAAAAAAAGAGGAAAAAGGAAATGTAAAAAGAAATCAAGTATATATAGAAATAACGGGAACGAATCCTGTAGTTCACAGAAAGAAAGAAAGAAAGAAAGAAAGAAAGAGACAGAAATAATAATAATAATAATAATAATAATAGTAACAACAATAACAATAACAATCATAATAATAATAAAAATTCAACGCACGCCACGGCAAATTTTTATTCTAAAAAATACCAGTTCGCTGGAGATTACCAACCGACAAAACTGGATCGAAAGTTACCCGAAAAGAAAGAAAACAAATGATACATATCTGTTATCCACGCTTTGCCAGTTAGCAGTTTCGAGTTATAAACGGTAACACGGCCGTGGTTTTATTAACGAGAAGATGCTAACGTTTTAACGAAGTCCGAACTGACGTCAAGATGAGAATAAAAAAAAATATACATACATACATACATACATACATACATACATATATACATATATATATATATATATATATATATATATATGTAGAGAGAGAGAGAGAGAGAGAGAGAGAGAGAGAGAGAGACAAAGATAAGTAGTATGCAAGGAATAAAAACCGACAAAGACGGATTAGACAGATAGATGGTTGAATGGATGTGGATAGATGGATGGATAGATAAACAGAAAGGGAATACTTAAGTCAGAAATTTCGTGTAGATAAATATATCATATATACATACATACATACATACATACATACATACATACATACATACATACATATACATACGTACATTCAAAACCCATTTAGTAATAAATCGTATTAATTTTCAAAAACTGTAGTATTATTAGAAACGAACTATGTTCTCATACATATATATATATATATATATATATATATATATATATATATATATATATATAAAAGTTAATATGTTTAAATAACAGGACAGAAGATAGAGACGAGACCAAGAAATTAATAGGTAATATATTATTTCGACGATAAATTCAAAAACGTTAGATATATAAACGGATACGCATATACGCTATATACACAAATACACGTATACACGTATACAGGTATACATAAATAAGTGGTATACACGTTGTATAATAGGTAAGTGGAACCTAACGGCATTAGGTTAGCGTTAAAAATATGGGACGTCAACGTTATATGGGTTTTTACACGTCGTAGGAGTAGTAAAGAGAGACCAAACACTGTCCGAACTTAGTCATAATCGTCGAGTATTCGAAAGCTGCCTGTCCGCAAGTTTCAAGCTTTATCGTGTGTCGCTTTAATAATCGTATAGTCTCTCTCTCTCTCTCTCTCTCTCTCTCTCTTTCTCTCTCTGTCTCTCTCTGTTTCTCTCTGTCTTTGTATCTCTCAGTTTCTCTCTCTCTCTCTCTCTTTCACTCGGTCTCTTTGTTTCTGTCTGTCTCTGTCTATCCATTTATCTACCTCTCTGTGTTTCTTGGAGAAGGAGAAGCAAAAGGAGTTAGGGGTTGTCTCGGCGTTCCACAGTCGCGTTCCTCGACCTGACCGCATAACTGAGGCTGCGGAACGAAGGCCGCACTGCCAGAAGGCAAACTACCGAGTCTTGAAAGCTTCCTGGCTACCAGTTGTTTCCTATCTGTCTGTCTTTCTCTCTATCTCTGTCTCTATCTCTGTATGTCTCTCTCTCTCTCTCTCTCTCTCTCTCTCTCTCTCTCTCTCTCTCTCTCTCTTTCTCTATCTCTATCTATCTTTCTCTGTTCCTCTTTATCGTTTCTTCGTATCCGACAGCCTGTTGAACGTCTCATGAAATACATTTGTAGAAAATTGAGAAATGTGTGTGTGTGTGTGTTTAAATAATAATAGAGAGAAAGAGAGAGAGAGAGAGAGAGAGAGAGAATTATTATTAAATATTAATAATATCATTATTATAGAAATAGAAAGAGATGGATAGATTTAAGGAATGAGAGAGAAAAAAAGAAAGAGAGAGTTAGAAGATTATTAGTAATGTTAAAAAAATATAATGAGATAGATAGATAGATAGATGTATCTAAGGAGTGAGGGAGGGTAAAAAAAATTGAGAGAAAATTATTACCGATATCGTCATTATAGAAATTGAAAGGGATAAAAACAAATGAGATAGGTGTATTTAAAAAGAAAGAGAGAGAGAGAAAATTATTACTAATATTATCATTATAAATGTAGAAAGCGATAGATAGATAGATAGGTAGATATGCATTTAAAAAGTGATAGAGAAAGAGAGAGAGAGAGAGAGAGAGAGAGAGAGAGAGAGAGAGAGAGAGAGAGAATGAGAAAACTATTACGAATATTGTCATTACGGAAATAGAAAAAGAGATAAAAATAAATGAGTTAGATGTATTTAAGGAGTGAGATAGTAGAAAAGAGAAAATTTATTACTAATATCGTCATTATAAAAATAGAAAAAGATAAATAGATAGATGGTTAAATAGATAGATAGATAAATAGATAAATAGATAAACAGATGCATTTAAAATGTGAAAAATAAAGAGACAAAATTATTACTAATATCGTCATTATAGAAATAGAAAAGGATGCACAGATAAATGCATTTAAAGACTGAGAGAGAGGAAGAGAGAGAGAGAGAAGGAGATAACTAACCGACCATCTGATTATCTGATTAACAAAATACATTTGTATAAAATCGAATGAGAGACACAAAATTATCTATATATATATATAAATATGTATATATACTTAGAGAGTGAGAGAGAGAGAGAGAGAGAGAGAGAGGGAGAGAGAATTATTACCATTATTTTCATTACAAAGATAGAAAGGGATAGATAGCTAAATAGACGTGTATATATATATTTAAGGAATGAGAGAGATAACAGACCGACTGATCCTCGGATTAACGAAATACATTTGTAGAAAATAGAATGAAAAGAGACAGAGATACATAAATATACATATATACTTATAAAGTGGACAAAGGAGTGAGAGGGAGGGAGAGGGGGGGAGAAAGAATAAAAACTATTGCTATTGCTATTGCTGTCATTGTAAAGATAGAAAGATATAGATAGGCACATAGATAGATAGGTAAATGGATTCGATGAAGATAAATGATCGATCGGTTTTCGAGGCATAAAAAGATAGGACAAAATTTGAGTTGCATGCAACGAAATTTTTCCTACGGTTCTGTTTTCTTTTTCTTTTTTTTTTTTTGTAACGAAACTTCTGCCAATGTCCATGATCCACATTGTTATCATTATCATCATCATCATCATCATCATCATCATCATCATTATTGTTATTAGATAATATTGCAGGACCGTTTAATACTATCGACGAGTTAATACTTTTGTTTACGTTTTGTTTACGACGTAACATTTTATCTAGTAAATCTTGATGAGTTAACAATTTTGTTATTACGGTCATTGACGTAAACGATTCAGAATATTAATTATTTATTGATATTTATAAATAGTTTGAGGATAATTTCGATGAGTTAATACTTTTGTTTACATCAACGCTTTAAAATTATTATTAATATTATTATTATTATTGTTGTTGTTGTTCTTGTTATTGTTGGTGTTGTCTCTGGTAGTGACGGTAGTTTTCAAACTAATCGTAGATACTTTTATCTCTTTCTCATCGTCCATCGGTTATTCGTCAAAAAACAAAAAAAAATGATTGATAATTAATATTAATCCTCGATCGTTTTACTCTTTGGTTTTTTTTTTTTTTCTTTTGACATATGATCGTTCCACGATTCTTTATACGTAGAGACGATCTATAATTTGGCTTTTTAGAGAGCAGCATGGAACAACCCTCGTTTAATCGAGCAAGCAAAAAGGAACGACAGCTGTTACGTGCCGAGAGCTTTCTACACGTGCATGATATATGTACATATATGCTTGATATGCTGTACTACTATATATACATACACATACACACACACACACACACACATATATATATATCCATATGTATATAGTGTTTCACTTTAATTAAACCTTATCGACAGATATCTCCGATCTTATTGATTTTACATACAAATATTTCAAAATAAAAATTGTTACGTTTTGATAAAAAGAAAGAGAGAGAGAGAGAGAGAGAGAGAGAGAGAGAGAGAGAGAGAGAGAGATATGATAGGCACCGCCTAGTTATATTATTAAAGAACGCTTTTACATGTAAGCTATAACAATTTGTTTCGAATGAACGTCAATTATTCACATTTAAAACAACATTTCTATATACAGTCAATGCTAATCGAACGATTGCCTAAACCGTACCTTTTAATAAACATTTCAATCGTGTTATGATCCCCATGAAGTTCAACGAACCACGTAAATCGCAATGCATCCCCGATGTTGTTCTCTACGACTACCTAAAGTCATTGACCTTTGAACTATTACAACCTCAAAAATGTACCAACAAAAATCAACGAACGAACGAATAACTAAATAAATAGATAAAAAAAGGGAAAAGATAAAAAAGAAAAATTGATCGACCGATTCGTCGATTAACGAGGACACTCCGTGTTACACGAAATATATGTTCGCTTAGTTATGCGATTGCAAAGTTCGTTGAACTTCAAGGCGCATCATAACGCGAGTAATTATCGACGAGTGTGCATGTAGTGGTATAGCGCGGCTGTTCCGATCGAATTCGTATCGATATTCCCTCGACGACTTTTGTTCGATGTAAAATAACGACTATCCTGTATAAAAAGAAAAAAGAAAAAAAAAGACAAAGACAAAGAAACAGAAAAAGAAAAAATGATCATAATCTTTCGTACCTCGAGAAAAAGTTGTTATCTCTATGAAATAGCTTGCGATGCATGTTCAATTAATCCTTTGCCCCCGTTTTCCTCTCCCTCACCCCTTCCCCTATTCAGTCCTCGAAATCTAACAAACGTTTGTTTATAAAAATCGAAACATTTTTTTTTTTGTCGAAACATTCGTCCGTAAAACGAAACGATTCTTTTGTAATATAAATTAATTGGAACGCAGGATATTTCGGCGATAATCGATTAAAATGAAGCACCCTGTACATATATATATATATATATATATATATATATATTCGTTTACGTGTTGTAGATTGTATATCTACGTGTCTGTGTGTCTGTTTCTGTCCGTCCTGTATGTGTTTTAACTATGATGACGATAACAATGAAAGCAAAGCGATCGTTAATAGGCACTTTAACCAATCGATCGTAAGCCCTACTCGTCTTCTCTACGTTGTTGAAAAACTCGCGATCGAAGGAGAATGAAAATCGCTTTGATTTCATAGTCATTCATTTTCGAGAGGGCAACTCTCGTACTATCCGAAGTATTATCGGCTCTTTCACATTGTACCCTAATCCCATTCATTTATTTCGAGGGAGAACGTAACGGAGAATGAAAAAAAAATAAAAAATAAAAAAGGAATAAAACATGAAAAAAAAATAATAAAAAAAGAAAATAAAAGTACAATTTTCACAAAACGTTCGCGTTTTATTTGTTAGTTTGTTTGTTTTTGTTCCGTTTCGTTTCGTTTCGTTTTGTTTTTACTTTTTATTTTTTCAGAGTAACTTTGAAAAGCCTATTCGAAGTTATTGTATGTATGAAGTATTATTTTATATATGTGTATATATGTATGTATGTACGATTTCGTTCTCTCTCTCTCTCTCTCTCTCTCTCTCTCTCTCTCTCTCTCTTTTTCTTTTGTAACAATATCACTTTTTTCTCGATAATATCAATTTTAAAGACGTTCCATTTATTTTATGTATTTGCTTACATATGTACGTATAAAGCGATTATATAATATTTATTCTAGAATATAGATATACTTCTCATAGTATAAATTTAATATTTACGCTATATATACATATATCATTTTTACAAACGTAGTATATAAAGTACAACGTGATGTGGTATAAAAAAAAAATAAATATACGTGGTATAGTATAAACAAAAATATTAATATATATATATATATATATTATTTATATAAACAAAGTACTACTACGACCGTACACGATCTTGGGACTTACACGAAAAAAGCAAAAAAAAAAAAGAAAAAAAAGCACTAAAGCCAAGAGAAAGAAAAAGAAATACGAAGAACTTAAAACGAAGGATTTCCAAATAGAAATACTTGACAAAAGATTTAGAAAAAAAAAAAAAGAAAAAAAAACGAAATTTCAAATTTGCCTTCAAGATCAGAAGTTCAAAGAGATTAAAACATTCGAAAAATCCTAATGTTAAATAATAATAATAGAGACTCGTTCTATGAATGAACGTTGGATGAAACAATGTTAGACCCGATGGGGGAGGGGGGAGGGTGGGATGGATGGGTGGTGCCCTTTATAGGGGAAAATAAAAATAAAAAAAATAAAAGAGAGGGGGAGGGAGGGAAAAGAAACAAACAAACGAACAAACAAGCGAGCGAGCAAAACAAAAAGATTAAAAAAAAAAGAAAAGAAAATGGAGGGAGAGAAAAGCGAGGATAGTTTTTAAGTTATCCCGATCCTGACAATGACAAATGGATGGCCGAAGGTCGGATTGATAAATGAAGGGTAGCTGCCAGACGATGGCTATTGCATGCAATGCTCGCTCGTTAGTACGTCGATCGTCGCGAGGAAAAGAAATCTTAAATCGCATCTGAAACAGGTCAGCCGTGTGTATATATATACGTACGTACGTACCATACACATACACACACATATACATACGTACATGCGCACATAGGACGATTATATCGCGTTTTCTTTTTTGTCCTTATGCTAAATTTTATTACGGATGAAGAAAAAAAAAATTATGATAATCTCGATTTTAATCGTGATTAAAACGTTAAGATCAAAAGATGGATAAACGGGGGTGGACGGGAGAGTGGTTGGTTGGTTCGTTCGTTGAGGGGGAGGGGGCAACGCGAACGATCTTTTATATCACTGTTATCGTCGTTCGAAGAAAGAAATAAAAAACAAAACAAAAAGTATTAAACGTGATTAACGAGTTTCTAAATATACATTTTTTACTCCTCGCGTTTCGTTGCCTTCGCGAATTGATTTATATTCAAACGATCAATTTGTGTTATCTAATTTTCGTACGACGGGATTTAATGTCTTTCTATTTTTTTTTTTTTTTATCTTTTATTATTATTATTGTTATCATTAAGATTTTTAAAAAATTTTATCGATACTGCGATCTCTTAATGGGATACGAAATTCTTTTTATAAGAATTTAAATACATATATCATTATCGTACTATGAATTATATTAATAAATATAAGTTAAATTTTTAACAATAAATTCGTGTGTGTGTGTGTGTGTGCGCGCGTGTGTGTGTGTGATGTAAATCAAAAATAAATTTTAAATGAATTCTTTCTAAAAATTGACGTTCTACACAATTATATGTACGCGATTATAACGAATCATTATTATATATAATACATCATAACCTAGACACGATGTAAATTGAAAAATAAATTTGAAATAATAAATTCTCTCCTCAAAAACAAAACAAACAAAAAATCACATTCCGCGACATGAATCGAATCAATTACATTCGTGTAATCACATTGATTGTTATTGTACCATAAATTATAATACATACGTATGATACAAATGGAAAACTAAATTTGTTAACAAATTCTCTCGACGAAAAGAGAATTCCAAAATTTTTCTCGATTAAACACTTTCACTTCCTCTCAATGAAATACATATAAATGCAATTATAATGATTTCCATTTATAACGTCATAAATCATAATAAAGAGTATAATGTATAAATCGAAAATTATATTCGAAATAAATTTCTTTCGATAAGATCTCTCTCTCTTTCTCTCAAAAAAAAAAGAAAAAAAAGAAAAAAAGAGAGAACTTGGATATTTTAAGCGACAAAATTTTTATTGAGATTAACACAATTATTATAATACACTCGTGTCATTATAATTATCATTATTACGTTACAATTAATAATGGAGAGATAGGAGTATGAAGTGTAAGTCAAAAATGAAATAAATTGGAATATGTTCTCTCAAAGAACCCACGTCCTACATAGTGCATCGTCAAGCCCTTTTTCGTTTTACATTTTTTACCATCCATTTGAGAAAGAATAACCATCATGATGGAATATGTGTATCTCTCCTCTCTCTCTCTCTCTCACACACACAACCACACTCTCTCTCCCGCACGTGCACACATACATACACATACAAGCATTCAAGTGTATATATATACACACACACACACACGAATACACACACACACGAACGCACGCACGAAAGATAAAGAGAAAGAGAAAAAGGATAGAGAATAGGAAGGATCAGAGTGAAACAAGCTAGAAAGAATGAAGAAGGGAAAAGAGTATCACGAAGTACTCCTAGTGGAAAGGTAGCAAAAGGGAAAAAAAGGGAAAAAAGAGAGAAGAAAATAAAAAGAAGAAAGAATGAACTTCCGGTGAAAGCCTCTCGTCTGGAGCACCTGACCTGGACTAACTCGCAGTAAAAGGTCACGAACAGGAAATAATGACCCGTGAGGACTCGCGAAAAGGTAACTGCATCCTGCACGTTCGTACAGTGAAAGAAAAAGGGCACACGAGGAACCGTGAAAAGATGATCAATGAAAGAGAAAGAAATGAGAGAGAGAGAGAGAGAGAGAGAGAGAGAGAGAGAGAGAGAGAGAGAGAAAAGGAAATACGTGGATGTAAAATAAAATGGAATAATTGAGTAAATAATTGAATATATACGTGTATATAATCTTTTAATTAATAACCGTATTGTAACTATTATAATATATACAGTATAAATATGAAAAGGACAATATAAATTCGAATGAAATAAGATGTATATACAATATATACATATATCGCATATATAAAAAGAAATATCGTTAACAAAATTCGAAACTAAACAATCCACATATTTTTAAAAATGCATATATGTATATGCATATAAATATTCGATAAGTATAAATCGTATGAAAATAAAATAATGAAATAAATATATATATATATATAAATGATATAATTTAAAACAATACGTAAAATATCTAAAGAAAATTAAAAAAAAAAAAAAAGAAAAAAAGAAACGAAAAGAAAAAATATACATCTATGTATATATAAATCTACGTAAATATTTTACGAATGTAGAATAAAGAAATATATAAATATGAATGAAGTAAAATATATAA
>OU964980.1:2000278-2025278 GCA_918808275.2 Dolichovespula sylvestris
CGATTCCAAAATAATTTTAAAGAAGGATAGAAACAAAGCGTGAAGCGTAATATTTTTGAATAATTAATAAAAAAAAAATATAAAAAAAAAAAACGAGAGAAGTAGAAAAAGAGAAAGAAAAATAAATCTAAATGTGAATAAAAAAAATTTTTCGCGGATTAACCGAAAGATAGGGCACGCAAAGTACACGCTTTCCAACGCGCGTAAAACGTATCAACGCGTAAATCGCGTATTCCGTTTGTCGATGGCTATACAAGGGGTGATTAAGTTAATAACGCCCTGACGTGTTCTCAGCGAATAAATTATTTATATCCATAGGAGATATCAAGCACGTAGAATCAGGAGATCTCTCCTCGTGCGAACTATAATAATCTACGTGAATGTAAAGGCACTCACAATGGTATAATAGCGAATGGGAGAGGGAGCGGGGGCGGGAGGCGGGGTGCTTTTTGTCGTCCGTACACGTTCGCACGTATATTTCAAGATTTTATTGCTTATTGCGTTTAGGGCAACGAACGAAACCGGATAATTGAAGTTCGCTGATTACTCGAACAAAATTTCTAAAATTGTTACTGCTTGCTCGGTGCAAGAAAGAAAAAGGGGGAGAGAGAGAGAGAGAGAAAGAGAGGGGGGAGAGGGATAAACGTAACAAAAAAATTTAATTTCACATTTTTCACCACACGTCATTACGGTTATTACGATTGTTTTTACCGTAGTAGGTAGAAAAAAAATTGTAGAGCGTTAAATAATGTTGCAAAAAATATAAATACAAATATAATACGATACAATATGTAGTACAATTATATATATATATATATATTGTGTGTGTGTATGCATATTAGATATAAATAATATAATTGTAATGTATAAATTATACTTATATATACTATATAAATATTATATTCTTTATAATGTAATATAAGATAAATATAATATGGTCTGGAAAGATATGAATAATATATCAATATAATATATCATATTAAAATATTATATTAATCGTATAGTGAAAGTATATATGTATATATATATATATATATATATATATATATATATATATATAAATATATAATAAAATATATGATATGTACTATAAAATTAAAGTAGATTATACTATACTATAATTTATACTATAAATATAATACACAGTATTAATATATTATATACATAAATATCATTTATATCATCAAATATCATTTATATATATATATATATATATATATATATATATATGCACACACACAATTGATATGCATTACGATGACATATACGTATGCTTATATAAAACGTATCATGTATTAAAAATCGATACTCTTCATTGTTACTATTATTCTTTCTTTTTCCTTAAATAAATTCTTATTTTTCACTATTCAAAAAAAAAAATGAATAAAAAACGTTTCACCAAAAATGTCGAACTAATACAAAAAAGAAAAAAAAACGAAAGTTCAGCTAATAATCAATGCGATACGAAAATTGTTGTATTAATTTTTAAATAACTAAAATTCTTATTGTGATACCCCCGCTGACATACGCATTTCCACGATTATTTTTATTTATCGTCTCGTTCAAACAATAAACGCGTTAAGGGTTTCGTGAAATTCGATCGACAATGTTACGCGAAAATATTCGAACGTATTTGGAGTCACTATAGCTGCTAGAAACCAATTACATTTCACGGAATTCAACCGGAGCAATCGGGGCGCTTCTATTCCCGTACGTATACGTACAATATACCCTTATCCTTCTCTGTCTCGATTATTCAGTCGGAAATTTGCCTCCGGCTTATTCGGTTTTGTACAGGAACATGCGCTTTACGTTAAGCATGAATCGTAAAGGTATGAGTAACAATTCTCAAGTTATGTATCCACATATGTACTTAGTCTCTTATTTATACACACATTTTTTACCCATATATATATATATATATATATATATATATATATATATATAAATGCAGTATATAATAATATATAATAATATACAACACACTTATATATAGAATAGACACACAGACCGACAGACAGACACACACATACACACACACACATACACACACACAACAGGCTTATATTTAAAATATCCCAACTAAGTGTCCACAATGATTATTATAAAATCTAATGATATTTGTGTTTTCATCTTTGTTCTTCTTTTAGAAAAATTGTATTCCCTAAAAGGACAGATTCATTGTCACAAATTCATCCACTTTAGATATTAGTCCGAACCTTTAAGGGTGCCAGCGTATAAGCGACGAGTATTTTTTTTTTCTTCTTTTTTCTATTTTTTTTATTATTTTATTTTCTTTTTATTTTTCAAATGTCGTGTCAATAACTCACGTAATTTCGGCAGATCGAAAGCAACTTTTTATTTTTACGAAACATCCGATATACCTATCGCCGATCTAGATGCAACAGTAATAAAATTTTTGTTACGTCGAACAGGTTTCGCAACAGATACGATTTATTTATTACGAATATGAGCGACCCGGTATATATATATATATATATATAGCTGGTAGCAAAATTGACATTTTTTTTTTTTTGTTAAATCTTGTAAAACATTTTCCCGATGATTCGCACCCTTCGCGATTATTTTCTATCGGAATATTTCGTTTTCAGAAATATTGATGGCGTCTACCGATCGAAGAAGGTTCTACGATCAAATTGAACCGGTTATCAAGTTGCATTTTTCTATACATATATTTTTCAATTGCATTCGAAATATTCGACATAAAACCGAGCGAAGACATTATTATCAATCATTATTTTACGGTAATATGCGATAAAACGTATTTGAACCTTTAATAATCATCAAATTTATTTTCAATCTGTAACGTCGTAACATCGAAATATGATCACGGGATGAGTTATTGAACCGAATTTAAAAAAAAAAAAAAGAAAAAAAAGAAAAGAAAGAATAGACAAAAAGAAAAGATTAGCACCATCTTGTAGAAAGAAAAAATTAAAAAACCTTTTCAAATGATATTTTTCCAAATTAATGAAATGATTATGATTTTCGGTTTTTCGAATTGGGAGTTGTCAACCCCTTCACCGAATCTTCCCTTCCCCACTCTTCATTTTTATAGGGTTGACCCAATACGAAGTGGATGAATTGTAGACGAGGACAAGTCCCCTCTCCCCCTTCGTCCGTTTCTTCGAAAACGATAATCGATCTGTCCTTGCGTTTTTAAAAAAAAAAAAAAAAAACAAGAGAAAAAGGTCAATAGATTTCGTAATTAATCACTTTTATCTTATCTCCTTATAATTTTATTTTTTATCCTTTTTTTTTTTTGTTTAAATCAATCAAACGGATCACTCTTTTAGTTGCGACACACTGTGTATATGCCGACAGATATGCTCGCAATTACGAAAGAACGTGAAAAATTTTGATTGTTCCTGAATTGACGACGTTTTCGTTATATGGAATTTTTTCTCTTTTTCTTTTTTTTTTTCGATGATTCTCGTTCATTTTGTTATTGCATCTCTCTCTCTCTCTCTCTCTCTCTCTCTCTCTCTCTCTCTAATATATAAATAATATTTCAGAATGATTCAACTTTATATTTGGATATAAATATATATACCAAAAAAAAAACAAACGTCTTGGGATTGTATTTATTTGTGATAAAATATTTATAAATAAAATTTTTTCTATTATCGATTAATAACTTTCTATAATCGATTGAAATCGATTAATAGGCATCATCCATTTTTATATTATAACTGTTTGTCACGATCGATGTGATTTCTTTTTTTCTTTTTCTTCTTTTTTTTTTCCTACAAACAAACATTTACATAGAAACATTCTATTTCGCGAAGCTTTAAAAAAAAAAAATAAATAGAAAAAAAAAAGAAATAAAGTAAGAAAAACATAAGACAACCATCTTATATTTTGTTTGTTCGTCATTGGATATTTCTGATCGATGTAAATTTTTTTTTCCTTCTTCTTTTTTCTTCTACGGACAAACATTTACTAGAAATATTGTACTGCGCGAACTTGAGAAGAAGAGAAAATGAAATAAAATAAATACAAGAATGAAAAAAAGACATCCATCTTGTATTTTGTTTGTTCGTCACGAGATATTTCTAATCGACGTAAATTTGTTTTTTTTTTCTTTTCGTGGTATTTTTTTTCTCCTACAGACAACGCGTTGCTTAAAAAAAAAAATAAATAAATAAATAAATAGAAAAAAAGGAATAATGTAAAAAAAAAAAATAAGACATCCATTTTATATTCTGTTTGTTCGTCATTGGATATTTCTGACCGATGTAAATTTTTTTTTCTTTTTTTTTTTTTCTTCTACGGACAAACATTTACTTGTACTTACTTACTTATATTCTACTTCGCGAACTTAAAGAAAAAAAAAAGAAGAAAAATAAATACAAGAAAGAAAGAAAAAAAATAAGAGATCCATCTTGCATTTTGTTTGTTCGTCATTAGATATTTTTAATCGGTGTAGCTTTTTTTTTTCTTCTTTATACAGACAAGAATTTACTTAGAAATTTTGTATATAAATATATTTAAAAAATATTCTTAGATTTAAATGAATAAATATATGAGTAAAATAAGTAAACAAAGAAGAAAGTGATTGTAAATGTATAATTATTTACTCACTCATATTATGATTATCCTTTTTCTGTCGATCCTTCGCCAAGGCATGGATCTCCGCTTCGGTGAGCAAAAGTGGTTCCGGTTTAATTTGAAGATCCGGCAAATTCGAAAGACTACCCGCATGCCCGTCCTTCAATCCGTCGCCCAAGGATCCAGCCTCGAACGACAGGATATCGTCCAGGAGGTCTTCCGCCTGTAACGATAAAAAAGAAATAAGAAAATACAAAATAAAAAAAGAAAAGAAAAAAGAAAAGTAACATCGAAAGGATTAGTCGATAGGATCGATTAAATTCTTTTTGATTGGCTTTTTTTAAATTTCTATTCGTCGATTATTCATTAACCGATGTGACTTTTAATAAACAGTAGAACCAACTATGAATTCAAATATGTGCTTATTCTAAATCTCTAATGTCGAATATATATATATATATATATATATATATATATATATATATATTATCTAATAATTAATTAATTATTATATTTTTATTAATTATTTTTTTTATAATTACTTATTAGAGTGATGTAAGGAAATGATTTTTTACGATTTGTAAGGATTAAATATATGTGTGTGTGTGTGTTCGTGTGTGATTTTTATTATCAACCATTTGTTTTATATTTAATCATAAAAAGCGATATGTAAGTAATATATAATAATGTAGAAATTTTCAATATTTCATATACAAATAAATAATAGAATTTTTCTGTAAATACAAAATAATATATATATTATATAATCTATTTAGATATAAATTTCTGAAACTTCTGACATTACTTATTAATCAAACCCACCCAAAAATATATCTATAATATAATATAATATATATATATATATAATCTATTTAAACAATAAATACTAAAAATTCTGATATTTCTTATTGGTTTCATATATTTCTATTTGATACATACTACTATATACAAACGATTTATTATATCATATCATCTATTTAGATATAAAAAGTATAATACTAAGAATTTTTATAAAGCTTCTTAATAGAGTAAAAAATATTTTGAAATTCTTTGAATATTACAAAAGAAATAAAGAAAAGGAAACTATTGAAAAGCAATTATAAATTTATTCTAAAAATAATATAATATTTTTAAATATTAAATAAAAAAAAAAAGATATGTATTAGATGTAAAAATTCTAATATAACTTATAACCCATCGCAATATTAAAAGATTCATCAAATGTCACAAAAAGGAGACATTAAAAAGATACAAAAGTTTATTCTAAAACTAATCTAATATCTTTCAAACACACACACACACATTCGCGTATTCTCACAAAATATACGTATTATATATACAAATTCTAATAATATTTATTAAATAAATCGAAATATTAAAAATACTTTACTCGTATCCGGAAGGAAGAAACACTTTGAAGAGGTGCCATAACATTACTTTGAAAATAATCTAGTATCTTTCGAGTATAAAGAAAATACGTATTTGGAATGAACAAAGGTGAGTTTACCGATTCATAAAATATCAACATACGTAATCCACGTATATATATATATATATATATATATATATATATATATATATATATATATATATATAGACACACGTATATTGCACATCATTATTATTATTATATAATAAACGTTTATATCTCTGGGACACCCCGTACACCGATAGGATCGGCCAACCGACCGACCGACCGACCGATCGATCGATCAGATATGATTTAATTTGATTTGATTTGATTTGATTTCGTTTCGACGTTGCCGAGCAGAATGTTTGGAAAGTACTTAACACGATTTATAGACGTACGAGAGAACTGGTTGAATTGAAATCGAACGATTAGGCGCGAATATCGATTAGGATGAATAATTCGCGATGAGAATGAAACGAAAAAAACACACAAAAAGAAAGAAAGATATAAAAAAAATATTTTAAAATGCAAAGAGAGAGAGAGAGAGAGAGAGGAAGTAAAAGAATTTAAAAAAAAGAAAAAGAAGATCGTTCGTGATTTTGGTTTAATAATCGTCGTCGTCGATAATTCTCGTTCTATAATTCTCGTTTCCGATGATCGATCGTGATCGATCATTTGTTTCCTTTTTTTCATATATCTCTCTCTCTCTCTCTCTCTCTCTCTCTCTCTCTCTCTCTTTTTTGTTTTTTTAACGTAACTCAACGTCGTCGTCGTCGCCAAGTGTCGTTTACACATACACATACACTTACTCTCGATTCCAATAATCTAATCGATAAAACGATTAGTATCGACACGTGCGAGAATATGCGACGATTTGATGCTCTGTTTTCATTAAACGTGAAGGGAGGGAAGAAGAAAAAGGATAGACAGAGAGAGAGAGAGAGAGAGAGAGAGAGAGAGAGAGAGTGTGGAAAAAAAGAAAAAGAGAGAAAAAAAAATAAAGGACGAATGTTCGAGCACGTACTCATGAAATCGAGATAAAGGTATTAAATAATAGAAAATCTATCTATCTATCTATCTTTCTCTCTCTCTCCCTCTCTCTCTCTCTTTCTCTCTTTCTATCTCTCTATAAATTAATCTATGAAACGTTGCGTTCTTTCAATAATACGTGAAAATAATATATGTATATTATAAAAACTAATATCGTTTATATACTTTTATTAAGCCAGACACAATTGTGCGTGAACATGTGCGTGTGTGAACGTGTGTGTTTGTGTGTTTGTGTGTGTCTATTTCTTTTTTATAAGTTGAATTTTATTTCATCGACAGAAATATTTTCAATTGTAACATCATATTCAAAATTTATCTTGATTTATTGTTCTTAAGTATGGATATGAATTTTTATTCTTTTTTTTTTTTTAAAGTATCGTATATATTAAATGTGTGTTATATTATTACTAAAATAATATCACAATGTAATAATATGTATGAGTATAATATAATAATAATAATAATATTTAATTAAATAATAATAATTATTATATATATATATATATATTTATTATATATTTATATATTTAGTAACAATATATTACTATATACTATTATTCTATAATATAATACGCTATTCCGATGTTTATACCAGTATATTTATTATTTGCATTATTTATTTATTATTAAGCACAATTATAAATAATACTATAGACTTTCGAATGAAATAATTTTTTTGTTGCAACGACAATTAACAAAAATTGCATTTTATTATGCTTGATTTAATAAAAAAGAAAAAATCATTCGCATCATAGAGAATTAACTTTAAATCATCATGGAATGATAATTAATGCATAATCAATCGTAATAATTAATCGAAAGTGGAAACCGTGTTTGAAATTTCTCTTGGCTGTATAACCAAGCGACAATATCGCGTATCACTTTGTTGTTGAAATGTAAAAGCAGTTTAGAAGTATGATATATCTATGAGATACATGATACTCATCGTCGTGTCGGACATGAAAACAATCGCATTGCGATTTGATAATCATTGTTCTCAACCAACAATCGATTATCAACGGATAATACCTAAGATTTTCATTATTTTTATTGTCGCGTTAGAAAACATATCATCAAATATATTTCATTAGAGCATATTCGATAAGAAAAAAAAAACATATATATATATATATATTAATGATAACAATGATAATAAAAATGAAATAAAATTATATATATATATATATATATATATATATATATATATATATATATACATAAAGACGAGATAATTATACGAATTAAGATAAGTCGAAGTTTTGTTAAGAGAAGAGAAAAATTACAATAAAAAAAAAAAAAAAACAATAATAATAATAATAATAAAATATAAAAAAGGAGGATTTTTCTTGCAAATAAAAAAATAAAAGAAGAACACAAGTATAATACGAAAACAAATAAATACATAAACGAGTTCGATCGAACGATGCGGAAAGTAAATGAAAAAAAAAAAAAAAAAAAAAAAAAAGAAGGAAAAAACTAAAAAAAGGAAGAAAGAGGGGGTGAGGGTGCGGGGAGGGGGGCGGGGGTAGACAAGAATAAAGGAGGTTAAACGACACAATATTTTCTAGCTGCTCTAGAAAAATGTAGCACCGCCATTAAGCGATCATTTATTTCATTTATTTTTCGACGGCTTAATTACCGGCGCAGCGGAACGTTAAATGCCGACACTTAATTGCACCGTAATTATAAAGTAATTTACCGTTCGGCCGCGTACTAAAAATGTTTCGTGTATAATACGTACGTGTGTACCAACACTATTCCAATAATGATATACTACCTAAGAGCAATGGTACTCGATTGATAACGAAAACTCATCGACAATTTACTAAATTGGTGTTATTTGTAAACAATAAAAGGGGGAAAAAAACAAGAAAATATATATTAATGTTAATCGATAGAAAAGGATTGAAATAGCAATTAAAAAAAAAAAAAAAAAAAACATTGGTACAGATGAATTATTATTACGCGAAACAAAACTCGACGTATTTTGCGTGACGAAATTTAAAATATCGAATTATTATCAAATAAGAGAGAAATTTAATGGAAATGAGCAATAAGAAGGAAATAATAAATAAATTAATTAATTAATTAAAGGAAATATATCTACTTTTAAAATCGTTCCAGTTTTTTATAAAAAAAAAAAAAATATATATATATATATACAGACGAATGTTATATGTATATCTATGCGTATAAATAGATTATCAAATTAATTACAATAGAAATATTATAATTAATTGTAATATAAATTGTAATATTATATTATAAGATTATTAAGAATCTTATAATATTATGTTCTACTATAATTATTAATTATTAATATAATATAATTATTAATTATAAAATAAAATAAAATAGAGAATTTAAATAGAAAAGAACAATAAAAAGTAATGTACTTTGGGAATACCGTATGACACACGCATACATACACGTACAAACACGTACAGTCAACTTATGTATATGTATCTATGAAATTATTAAACGCGAATTATTGCTAGAAAAAGAAAAAGAAAAGAGAAAAGAGAAAGAGAAAATAAATAAAAAAAAGAAAATACTAAATCACGAAGTAGTTGTTTTAAACGTTATAATAATACAAACGAATTATATACTATATATAATTTGTTTATTATAATTACAATTATATCATATCAATTAACTATAATTATATTATATACATACATATATATATATATAATTTTATAATAAATTAAAAGGCTTGAATTATTATTAAATAAAACAAAGCTAAATATATATATATATATATATATATATATATATATATATCTTCATATAAATAAACAAGAAAAAACCAAAAAAGGAAATAATACTAAAAATCGTGTAAACGAGTGAAACCTACGAACACAAAAATAAATTCCATATATTCGTCTATTAGAAAAAATGTTATTATTAAATTCGAACGATATACGTATCGTTAAATAAAAAAAATAAAAATAGAAAGAGAGAAAATAAATGAACAAAAAAGATACAAACGAACAAAAAAAAATTAAAAAAACAAAATAAATAAATAAATAAATAAATAAATAAATAAACAAATAAATAAGTAAAAGAAAAGATGTATTACGAAAAATCGCAGACGCGAACGAATAATATAGATATGTGTGTATAGATAAGTGTGTTATATATATATATATATATATACACACACATACATACACATATATATACATACATATGTGTGTATGTTTCCATGTATATATGTCATACAGTTACGCAAACATTACGTAAACAATAATAACCGAGGCCTGTACGGTAGAACACAAGGATTTCGATGTGTTGACTGCTTCAACTACTATAATACGAGAAATGAATTGAGTTAACAGTGAAGCATCCCGCGAGTAACTCTTTGATGTTCACCAAACGAGCAAAAGCTGTATACACAAGGATTCCTCTTCTTCTCTCCTCGTTCCATAATGTTAAAGGAAGAATTGTATAACTGGTTGGGGTTTTATACCCGAGAACGTTTAATTCAATCTCACCAATCTTTGCGATAAGTCATTTAAAGAAGTATGAATTATAGTCCGTTCGTCATAAACTCGAAGGATCTCTTATATACTATGTATCGTATAATACTTAATTATTACATGCTCGTTCTTTTCCAATAGTTAATGACTAATATTTCATTGGACGATATAATTTTGCTTATTTCTCTTATCGATTATAATTTTTATTATTAGGATGGGAGGAGGGAAATTATTTTTTATTTCACTCGGTCGTATTTAATATTCATATCAATTTCTTGTGTTATTGTTATTATACGAAAAAAAAAAATATCATTACACGACGAAGAATACAAATTTTTACATATTTTCCTTTTTTCTTTCGAAATTTTTCTATAATATTTTATGAAATTTATATTGAAAGTTAATAAAAAAAAATTATTTTAAAAATGTATTCTTAATAATATAAAATATATATATGATCTCGAATTTATGTAATAAATTGTTTCAAAGAAGTATAGATTATTGATTATTATTGTTTACTCGAAGGATCTTACACGATTATTATATACACGGTGTTTCTTAATCGAAATAAAAATATTAATTAGAAATATATATATATATATATATATATATATATATATATATATTTATTATTAATTATAATTTTTCCATAAAAATTATTTTTCTAATACTTATATCAATATTATTATGTAAGAAAATTATTGAAAAAATGTACCATTATACGATACTTGTATGAAAGTTTATAAAAAAAAAAAAGAAAAATTTATTTAAAAATTGTATTCCCTATTATAAAAAATATATTTATATAAACAGAACAATCATTTCATAGGTTTGTTAATTCGATCAATATCTTCTTATTGTATTCAATCATTATCTCTAATTCATTATATATCATTATCATTGCCATTATTATAATTATTATTATTGAGATTTATATTTTGTTATATAGATTCATTTATATAAACAAAAATATTGATTATATTCGATCGATATTGGCATACATAACAAAAAAAAAAAATATATATATAATAAAACTTTTATTTTATACGTTCGTAGTGATCAAAAAAGTTTGATATTTTCGAATAAAATTCTATTATCAATTGCAATACATCGTCATAATTTGTTAACGAGAAATAAAACGTACATTTCTATATCTAAACGGATCATTTAAACGTTAATGAACTTATATGCCAGTCTTTGAACGCTGTCGATGTTCGATAATTGTAGGAATAAATAACCGGTTCTCCTTTTCCTTATGCATTAATTCGAAATGGAACATTTCCGTTTGAAAATAAATAGAAATAGAGAACATAGTTTGTTAGAATCATTAAAATCGTTGAAATAGATGCGTGCTCTCTTACAAAAGAAGATTTTCTGTTTTTTTGTTTGTTTTATACTCTTCTTTTCTTTTTGTCCCTTATTTTTTTTTTTTTTTTTTTTTTTTTTTAACAGAGGAAACCATATATATATATATATATATATATATATATATATATATATATATATATATAACTATGTTTTTCTTAATACGTAATCGGTTGTAGGTGTTTATAAAACGATCCAGTGGCAACGCGTTACGTAAAATCCAAAGACATTTTTACGTTACGAATGGATTTAACAATAACGTCATGTCGTTCGAATCGATACTCAAAAATTATTTAACGACGTTAAATAATAATGCAAATTGCTTTACCTTACTCAGAATTCTTTACGATTATTTCTTTTTGTTTTTTTTTCTTTTCTCTTTTTTTTTCTTTTAACCAGAACTCTTTTTCTCGCATATCTAATCATTTCCTTATTATTTTCTACTATCGTCAATATCGATAAATAATATCTATGTGATGAAATATTTTTTTTTTCTATAATAATTATTACTTTTATTCTATTACTTTACATACATTTTGTTATTATTATTGTTATTATTAATATTATTGTTATTAATAAATTATACAAATATGAATTAATTAACAATGTGAATTATTTTTTATTGTTAATAATGTTTACTGTTTTTTTCTTATATATTATATTTTTATATTTTATATCGTAATCGATAAATACTTTCGTTTCTCATCGATTGATTATCCGTGTATACATTTAATATTATTATATATTAATTATATTATTATTATAATATTGTTTTATATGTTATATTTAATAATTATGTAAATTATATCAAATAATTTTTCTTCCAATAACGTTCATTATTATTATTATTATCATTATATTTGATTTAACCGATTAAAGATCGTTTTTCTAATTTATATCGTTTAAAATTACTCGATCTGATATTTAATACTTTTTTTTTTATATATATTCGTGCGATACGTACGAATAAATTTTTTTGATATAATTAATAATTAATAAATTGTTGAATTCAAGATACGTATTAATCGAGATTCGAATTAAAAAGTTTTGCACGATTGTATTTATTAAAAAAGAAAAGAAAAAAAAAATTACTTCATATCTAATATAAAAAATTTCTCTACGTTTACGATCAATTTTGAATAATAATAATAATAACAACAATAATATTACGCAATAATTATTTGTTCCAATTAGCAAGATCTGTATACCGAATGAAAAGTGTTGGCTATTCTACCATTCAAAAGTATTCGTCGATCTTTCTATTTTTTTTTCACGTTTCGTTCACACGTGTACACGTTTATACGACGATAATTTTACAAGATGGAAAATTTGTACGAATAATAGAAGGAAAAAGAAAACGTTCGTAAAAAGTATGAAAAAAAAAAAAAAAAGAACGCGGAAACAAATCAATCGAAAAGTTAGAAAAACGAACGGACTCTCTTCGATTAATTAAAATTAAAAGTTACATTAAATTAAAAAAAAAAAAAAAAGAATTGAATAACAAATTTAATTAAAATTCGAACGTTTATATTTGCAAATGGAAAACGAAAGTGAAAAGCGCGAAGAGAATCTTTCGACGGAGAAGGATGAAAATCTTTCGTACGACGTTCGCCTAACAGCCGACGTAGGCGAGTAAAAACCGACGATGTAAGTTTTACCCATTCAATGTGTATGTGTGTGCGCGTGAAGATGCACACACACGATTACACACACACACACACACACACACACACACACACACACACACACACACACACTCACACGCCGATCCTCGTCATCTCTATACCATTATGATAAAAGCCTGTATTTTGCTTGCATAAGAAGAGGATACTGGGAGGGAAGGGGATCGTACTGGAAGGTTGGAGGTGGGGAGGGGAGGGAGAGGGTAAACGACGTTCTTGTCCTCGAACGAGGAAAAGCTGGAACGAATAAATGGAAATCCCAAGGAAGAGGAATAGGATCGTTCTCGACTTTTAGATAAGAAAACGAACGTCGACAAAAATGCGTCCAATTGTTTATCGGTTCGTTCGCAAATTAAACGTTTGAAAATTTTTTACTCGTCGTTCGAAGAAAGATATACGCGTGTAATCGTTCTTTTTTTCTTCCTTTTGAATACAAAAAATATGTACGCACGTAGTTATCAAGGTAAAAATTAATTGTCGAAGTAAACAATTATTTTAACGAAAATTTTGAAAAGTCGGATACGAATTATATTAATATCTATGATTTCTTACGGATAATAAATAAAATGTTTTTGTTTGATTCATTCTTAAAATTGCATTTATGTTATTTAATTTAAATTGACAATAAATATATATATATATACACATGCATATATCGAATAAATAAATATTTTTTATAAATATTACAAAGCGATATATAAGTATATCCTTTGTTATTAATATATTGAATAGAAAAAAAAATTTTGCTTTTATTCGATATTAAAATTTACATTTACATTTTACGCTTATTTAATTTTATATTTATATTATTATTATTATTATTATTATTATTATTATTATTATTATTATTATTTTGTATTTATTTAATTACTTTTTACTACTCCTTTCAATTCAATTTAAATGCACTTACGCAAACTTATTCAATTCGACGTTTGAAATGATGATAAAAAAGAAATATATACATATAACAAGAATTACTATTAATATTTAAAAATGATTTAAATCCTTCTTTTTTTTTTTTTTTTAATTATTACAAACACAATTGAAAAGCTTTTCTTTTCGTTCATACCTAAAATTGGACTCAACTGATTAAAGTTGTAAACACCAAAGAAATTATAAAACTTTCATTGAATCGAGAACATTTCAAAAAGCGATATATGTAAAATGATTTTTCGTTATAAATAATAAAACCCAATGATTCGTAAGGATTCTATGAAAATTTCACTTCGATCGAATAGAGTATCGGTAGCAAGTATCACATTAGCTTAATTCATTGACGCTTAAAGATAACAACAACGACAAGGACAACGACGACGATAATGATTGTGTTGGTGACGATTAAAATCGAAAAGATAAAAAAAGAATAAATAAATAAATAAATAAATAAATAAATAAATATAAAACGTGCAAGCGAAAATTCACGAGCGAGAAATGTGATGGCGTTACTATGCGCATGAATTTAACGAAAAAAGAAAGAAAAAGATAAAGGAAGATGAGAAAGAAAAAGATAAAGAAAAAAGAGAAAGAAAAAGATAAATAAAAAAGAGAAAGAAAAGAGAACGAGTGTAAGAGAGACAGGATGGTGTGTGTGTGTGTGTGTGTGTGTGTGTTGTGTGTGAGATCGTGATCGAGATCGAGAGAGAGAGAGAGAGAGAGAGAGAGAGAGAGAGAGAGAAAGAGAGAGAAATAAAATGAAAACAACGAAATCGACGGGTACATCCGATCTCCTGGGGAAAACAGCAATGGCACCGGCAGCAGTGTGCAGCAGCACAGGACATAAATCCAATCAATTATCCGCAATCTAGCAGCGAGATCGATCTGAAACAAATGTCTGAGCCGACATTGGCGGACAATAATAAAGTATTCTACCACGGAGGCTGGTAGCTTTTCAAACGGCCCATGAATTTCACTGGGTCGATTTCCTGAATAACGTCGAGCCATAAACCGTCGATACGATTTCCTCCCAACCACCCACCACCACACCCTACTTCCCTCTCTCTTCACTGCCTGCCTGCCTGCCTCGATCAACCACCCACCCACCCACCCACTCACTAACTCACCTAACTTCCCCAACGTTCGTCGTGTTCCATTGAAAAATGGACAAAAGAAAAAAATATATATATAAAACACGGGAGTACATTCGGAATTCATTAAAATGTATTGTTTTTAATCGATGCGATAATTCGTTTCGACAGTAATTATCAAATCTCGCAGATTTGTGTATTATATATATATATATATATATATATATATATATATATATATATTTATTTATTTATTTATTTATTTATTATTTTTTATTTCTTACGCACGTAAGTACGTGGAGTGTCACATTTTTTGACACGACAAAAATCTGATAAAGTTTTGGTATTAATTTCATTTTTTCTTTTTATTATCTTTAATCACTTTTATTATTATTTGATCAAACAATACGTGCAACAAGACAGTAATAATGATAATAATAAGAAGAAAAAGAAGAACAATAACAACAAAAACAACAATAGAAATAATAGATAGATGATAAGATTAGAATATCTACGTCCTGATAAAATTCTAATCAAATTAATAAATTGATATTATGTCCTATTCAACGAAACAAACGATAAAAACTATTCGCAATCGATATTATTTGAAACAATTGTTAGACAATAACGGAGTTACGATACAGTACGTATGGAAACATATCTGATTAGTTTCATATATTAATGGTTATTCTTCTTTCTCGTAGATCAACATATGTGTACATACACGCGTCAAAACTTACGTTCAAAACATTTTAAAGTAAATTCAATCGAAAGTACAATATAAATTAAATCCAAGAGGATATTGAGATATTTTAAATGTGGACACCCAGTATATCAATCAGTACATGGAATCGTTTTTTGGTAAACGTTTATTCTACTTACAAACACACACGTATGTGTGTGCGTGTTCTACAATAGAAAAATTATTTAAACTATTGAAATTAAATTATTTTGTTTATTATAAAATATTTTATTTTGTTTTTTTGTTAATATTTTCTTTTTATTTTTATATAATTTTTTTATATTAAAATTAATAATAATTGTTGATAAGAGAAATAAAATGTATTTTTAATTCACTATTATAAAGTTAGAAGCTTTATTTTAATATTATTTCTAGTTTAATTGAAACCAAAATAGAGATAAATTATTGTTAATAATTTTATTGAATTAATAATATTCCAATTAAATATAAAATTAATTTTTTAATTATATAGTAAATATTTAAAAACATTTTTGTTACTTTAATATCTTCAATATTATGCTCTAAATTTAAGCTATTAAAATTTTAAGTTTATAAATATAATAATTTATTATTTTTTTAATGAAAATAAAATGTTTCTTTTTAAACTATATAAATAAAATTAATATGGATTAAGTTGTATAATCAAATTTTTAAGTCGAAATTAAATGGAGATTTTCCTTCATATTAAAGATATTTTTATTAAGATAATTTTTATTTGCAAAATAAATGTTATTTTGATTTAACTAATATCCTTTAATTAATTATTTTAATCAAATAATAGATTGTTCATTTCATTCGTAAATTGGTCCAATTATTTAACAAATATAAATTATTATAAATGAAATCAATCAATTAAATAAATTTATATTAATATATTGAATATATATATATATATATATATATATATGTATGTATGTATGTATGTATGTATGTGCGTATGTATGCAAGCATGTGTGTCCAGTATCGTGTCTAGTAAAAAGTATTCGTCTTCTAGTCTCTTTGACATCAAAGAGATTACTATAGTCTCATCGGGTATTGTCGGATATAGTTATCAGCTTGTAGAATAATACACATACATATATACATACATACATGCATACATACATACATACATATATAGATATATCCATAGATACATTCATACATACATACGTACATGGATATATATGTATATACATAGTATATTTCATGTATGCATGAAGATACGTATATCAGGATCATAAAGGAAAACGTTCTACTATTTTGTTTGTGTTTAACTTTAACATTCATGGAAATCCCATTTTGTGTTATTCATTGTCGACATGGGTAAACGTCGTTATTTCATAATCATACTTTGCGTATCGTAATGTACATTTCACTCGGTGGAGGATGTTCTCGGTATATATTAAGTTCATTTTATAATCACGTAATAATAATAATAATAATAATAATAATAATAATAATAATAATATTATTATTATTAAAAAAAAATAATAATAACAATATAATAATGACGATGATGACGATGATGATGATGATGATGATGATAAGAAGAAGAAGAGGATAAAGAAGATACACGATAAGATTAGAATATCTTATCGTAACAAAATTCCAATCAAATTAATAATTAATATTATTTCCTATTCATATATATATATATATATATATATTATTATTATTATTATTATTGTTATTATTATTGTTATATCAATACCAAAAATTTAAAATCTACCATTTCTTAACATCACTACCAATCAAAATAAATTAACAATACACATTAATTCTTATATCGCAATAAATAGTAAATAAATACAGTACGTTTAATCGACATATAATACGATGCTGGTAAAAGTATTTGTTGAACGTAGATTACGAAAAAAATGACTAAGAAAAAAGACAAAGAGAGAGAGAGAGAGAGAGAGAGAGAGAGAACGGGAAAAGAGAACGAGGAAAAAGAGAAAGAAAAACAAAAAAAAAAGAAGAGCGAGAGAGAGAGAGAGAGAGAGAGAGAGAGAGAGAGAGAGGGAGAAGAGTAAAACGAACGAGGAAAAAGAAAAAGGAATAAATGAGAAAATGAAAAAGAAAAAAGAAAAAAAAATAAGAAGAAGAAGAATAAGAAGTAATTTACCGAGGAAATAAATACGAGAATTTTCGTTATATTCTCGTCAACATACTGTATCTCCTACGTTGCAATTGTACAATACTCATATACGTACTTAGGTACGTACGTAGGTATGTACACACGTACATAGATACTCATATATATATATATATATATATATATATATATATATATATATGTATCCACGTACGTATGTATATATATATGTATATCATAATTCATAATATGAGCCTATTAAGAATCATAACGACGTGCGTCATCAGAGACGGAAACACGTGTATGTGGATAGGGGATGCTGCTATAATATGCATTACAGTTGTACTGTTGCTTTTTGCTCGTTTTATATGGTACACCCATACGTGCAAACACACACACATACACACACGCACGCGCGCATGAGTTTTATATATATATATATAAACGTTGCAACGAGTTCGATAGCAAGGTAGAGGTAGAGGATAAAAGAGAGAGAAAGAAAGAAACAGAGAAAAAGAGAGAGAGAGAGAGAGAGAGAGAGAGAGAGAGAAAGGGTGGCGATAAAATTATTTTCTACAAATTTGATAAAATATTATTCGCGGTTACTAACGCAATCTTTCGTAATAATGTCATAGATAAAATGTTACTATCTATTAGACGATTAGATAAAATAATAAACCCATTGTAATGTTCTTTTAGATTTTTTTCTATATGAAAAATTTTGTGTTTTCTATATGAAAATCGTTTAGATTTTTTTGTTATTATTATTATTATGGTTTGGGAATAATTAATGTAGGAATTTATAATATTATATATATATATATATATATATATATATATATATATTATTACATATATATTAAAACAAAATTATGAATAAAGAACAGTAGTAGGGGACAGTCCAGAAGTTCGTAGGCGGTTTTAAAAACTCAATTACTTTTATTTCGGAACTTTTTAAGCCAATTTTTTTTTCTTTGTTCTTTTCTCACTCTTTTTCTTTTTGTCAAATTGTAAAACTACAAACCAAAGAACTTTTTGAAAATCTAAAAGAAAAAGAAAAGGTAAAAAAGGAATGTCAGAATTTTTCCATAAAATAATAATAACAATAGCAATAATAACAATAATGATAATAATAATAACAATAACAATAACAACAATAATGATAACAATAATAACAATAATGTTTTTTATTTTCATATAAAATTGAATAAGACAAAAGAAAAAAAAGACAAACAATTCTCTGTAATTGCATTTACGATTAGATATAGAATAATAGAAGTTCTAACATCATTTAGTTACCCAACTCGACATTTAACTATTTTATATCGTTAGTGAAATGCTTATACAGAATTGGCCAATATCGATCATTAATTATAGAACTAAGGGGAAAAAGTTATTATTGTTATTTTAATTTCTCACACTATAAGAGAGAGAGAGAGAGAGAGAGAGAGGGAGAGGGAGAGAGAGAGAGAGAGAAGAGAGTCATTATTGCATAAGATTAACGAGCAAGGATCTATGGAATTATGGTTGGTAATGGTGAGCTTAATTAATCGTATATAATTCTATTCACCCCTTTTCTAACACAGAAATACACACACACACACACACACAAAAGCCTATACAGACACATATAAACTAAACGTAAGAATGAATTATCTGAAATAAAGATTTTACACGTATTCCAATCCCTTATCAAGATTCATGCGTCATCCTTAAACGAATCACAATTTTCCTAAACAAATAGCAAAGTATAAAAAAAGAAAAGTTTGCTTATCATTTCATCATATCATTTCATCGAAATGAACTGTTATTAATTCGCTTATTTAGAAAAAAAAAAGAAAAAAAAATGCATACTAACGAAGTCTCTCTAACGTTAGACGAAGCGTTTGAAATCGAAATTTCACAGGTAATTCAATGCTCGTCAAGTATTAGACGTTTTCTTCTTCTATTCAATTGAATAAATTTTCCAAACGAATGTTCACGTATGAAAAAGTTCGCTTAGATATTTTATATAATTGAAATGAAATATTCAAACGTTAGTTTTATTATGTAGAAAAGAAAAATGCACACTAATGACTCTTCTTTTACTTTTTTTTTTTTCTATAGCAAACAATTGAAATGTTATCTGTATATAGTTATACATATATACATATATATATATATATATATATATATATATATATATTTCTACATTTATAGTTATAAATGTGTGTGTATATATTTTTATGTACATAGAAATACATACAGTTATATATATATATATATATATATATATATATATATATATGTTTATATGTACATGTATATAATAGTACGTTTCGAGGTTAGTCACTAATTAAAGGTAATCGCAGAAATTACAGGACTCACACGTGCGTAAATGTGTACACGAAGCCACATGTACCTTTTCATATAATCTATTCTATCGTATTATGAATTATTAACGCAATATGAATGTCTTTGTTAACTAAACATAAACTTTCTTTTCGATCAAGTTAGTTTTCATATTTGCCAACGAATTTTTTTACATATTTATACGAATTTATTTATTGTAATTTTTCTTAACTTTTATTACAATTTTATCTAAATAAATTCGTACATATATACATACGTACATATATATACAAATATATCTGTTAATAAAGTAAATCTGTTGTTTTTAATTTGACGATGATTGATTTCATATAAAATAAAATAAAACACCATTAATAATGTCAAATAAATGTTAAATAAATAATGTAAAATCGAATTATAAAAATATGTTTCATGAGAAAAAGTGTTGTTCGAAATTTGTTAAAATTTTTACATATTTTTAACCCAGTACATACATATATATATATATATATATATATATATATATATATATATAATTAATAATATTACTAATAATAATAATTATTAATAATAATAATTATATATATATATAATTTAGAACAATAAAAATCAATCCATCAATAAATCAATAATACCTTCTTTTTTTTACAAATTATATAGAAAATATAATGATACATCTATTAATTCATCAACAAACTTTTGCAGTTAGATAAAAAAGAAAAAAAATATATATACGTATATATACGCACGTATACATCCACATTTCGTCAATTAGCGAGACAACAATTATTATATATGAATGAAAAAAAGATGTCACGCATCATAATAACGAAGAAGCAAAAGTATTATCTTAATAAATACGCATGCATACTGTATAGTCAGTCGCGGAAAATAATTCTTCCTTTCTTTTTTTACCTTTTTTCTTCTTTCTTTTTCTTTTCTTTTTTTTTTTTTAACGCCATTGAAAGAAATGACGAAGTATGGCGACAGTGTAATTAAATATGTCGACACTCGCAACTCTCTGCAGACATCGCGGTATACTTTAATACGTTTTACAAGTATTAGCTATACATATACATATACATATCGTGTATACACACACACACACACATATATAATATGTAGGTGTTTATGTAAAAACGTTCGTATTTATTGAAATAGGTAGTATAATACGACATTATTATCTCTCGAAAGCGTGTATTCTCGTTGACGATTACCTACATAAGTAATATTATATATATATACATATATATATATATATATATATATATATATATATATATATATATATACATGAACAGAATATATTTTAATATTTAATATTTCACACGAGACTTAGGTAATCGTATTTGAAGATCGACGATACCAGAGCTCCTTGTTACTTACGGGAGACGTATAGGGGAGGTAAAGCAGACGCTCGTTAATTATGCATAATCCTGCTTCATTAATTATAATGATCGATAACGAGAACGTGTAATACTTCCAATCGAGAAGATCTCCAGACGATTGTAAATCTTATTACGTTCAAATCCAATCGATACTTTTCTAATATAATTTATTAATAGAATATAATCTATACGTATGTGTGTGTGTGTGTGTGTGTGTGTGTGTGTATTTATAGTATAAATTAAATATTTACTTATTTTTATTTGTTTTTTCTTCTTTTTTTTTTTTTTTTAATTTAAATTCTCATCGAAATTATTACGAAACGATCACAAATTTTATTTATTAGCTTCGTCGACGGTGTGAATGAGGTTGGGGTTGGGCCTAAGGGTTGGAGGTTTGGGGAAGGGGGTTGTAAAGAAGAAGAAGAAGAAGAAAAAAGGAAGAAGAAACGTGATACAAGCATAGTGTTGTATTAAAATAATCACGATCGTGAACTTGAACTTGCAAAATGTCTTAACTGAATCATCGTTGCCGCCAACCCACACGGAGTAGCGCTTCGAGTAATCTCTAGTTGTAACTCTATACGTACGTCTCGAGAAAGGAAAATTTAAGTTCCTCGTACATACCATCTATCCCCCCCCCTCTCTCTCTCTCTCTCTCTCTTTCTCGCACGCTTGGCTAAACTCAAATCGACTCTCGACTAAACCTACGACTCGACTCAACCTCGATTAAAAATAAAAAATAAAAAATAAAAAATAAAAAATAAAAAATAAAAAAAAAAAAGAAATGAAAAATTTATAAACTTTTCGAAAATCGTTTCTCTCTCTCTCTCTCTCTCTCTCTCTCTCTCTCTCTCTCTCTCTCTCACACACACACACATCCGTCTATCAATCTATCTATACGTCTCTTTCTCTAATTTAAAATTAGAACGGATACACACGGTATCATCAATAGAAAACAATACTTATTTCCGGTTTATCCGTCGGAAGAATTTCAAATTGAAAGAAGTCACGTATATATATATATATGCACGTATGCACCTATGCATGTATGAACTCGTGTATGCATCTCTATATATCGGCATAACTTTACATAACAAAACGAGACCAGTTAAGTAAGGTAGACGTAGGTAATGATTACGTATCGTCCTCCTCCATCTCATTCTTGTTTCTTCTCCCCTCCCTAAAGACCCCTCCCCTCAAACCCCCGTCAGCTCCATCCTCCCCCACCTCGAAAACACCTCAGTCCCCACAGTCCCCACAGGCCATCGCAAACCGTTGCAGCCTCACCCCACCCAACCAAACCCTCCCTCAGACCCCTCCTTCAGGCCCTCTCCCCCATCCCCACCCTACCCCATACCCCCACAGTCTACCATCTCCGTTACCTCCTTCTACTCCTGGCACAGGGATCTCCGCGTATCAGCAAGGTTAACGCTGCAAATTAGGAACATTATGGCTACGTTGGTATATGCGTGACCTTAAGATGAATAGATTGCCACAAATACAACGGATCGCTCTTGGCTTTGATTTATCTCTTAGACACCTCAGCCACATAGGAGATGTAACGTACGTACGTACGTACGTACGTACGTACGTTAATCGTTGTTACAGAACGTGAACAGATCTCGTTAATAATTTATAATATAATTTACTGTTACTACAAACGATATCTCCTTATTAATCTATAATGTAATAAACTATTACTATAAACGATATCGCGTTGTTAATTCTACGAATGTAATTTACTATTACTATAAACGATATCGCGTTATTATTTCTACGAACGTAATTTACTATCACCATTAACGATATCTTGTTAAAAATTTTAATTGTAATATTTTATCACTAGGAACGATTACTCGTTAACAATTTATTAATATAATTTTGCTATTACTTATTAACGACATATTGTATAAATTATTTATACGTTCGTCCGAAGTTATAGTAATCATTTTGTTTTTCTATATTGTATATGTGACTGTGCCGCGTGCGTATGTAGGTGTGTCGTATAGAGATATTATAACGTGATATGATAATAAGTTATTCTGCATGGTACGATAATGTAATGATAATAATATAATAATTAAATACTAGTATATTATAATAATAAAAATTATTATTATTATTATTATTATTATTATTATTATATAATGTTAAGTATTTCTTAAATATATAGATAATAATAATAATAACCATATTATTTTGATAAAGATATTTTAGTATTATTAGATTAATATATTATTTTATAATTTATAATGTAATTTGTATTACTATGTATTCGAACGACAAATTATTATATATTTATACGTTTGTCGATGTTATACTAATAATTGTGTGTGTGTAATATATTAATATGCTATCCTGCATAGTTTATTAATATAATAATAATTAAATATTAGTATATTATAATAATAAAAATTATTACGTGTCTACAAAGTAACATTTCACCGTTAGAGAATTAATGAACTATTACCGTTGTATTGTTTAACGAGAACGATAATATGTGAACGATCATTCGAAAAATTTTCTTTAAGTTTTTCTACCGATACTCCTAAAAATTGAAATGAATTATCAGGTACGATTGTTAAGAAATAAAAAGTATATAACATATTCATTGAAACTTTAGCAAATCTTGAGACACCTTTTAGTATAATAATAATTATATTAATTATATTATATTAATATTATTTATATTATATTAATAATGATACGTTAATAACGATAGATAGTCTGTATTCTTATTTAATTAATCAATTAATTAATTTATTTATTATTATTATTATTATTTTTTTTTTTTTATCAGATTAAAACTATCAGAACACATGCTCTTATAATAAATAAGTCACTATAGAGGATTACCATTAGTATGCATATGGATG
>OU964980.1:2037778-2042778 GCA_918808275.2 Dolichovespula sylvestris
TACAAATTTCATCCTTGTCGATCTAATATATATACATATATACATATATATGTGTGTGTGTGTGTGTGTGTGTGGGTGTGTAATATTTATATTATATTATATTTAAAACGATTAGAAAAGAATGAGAAAGAAGAAATAAATTTGAACCAGATAGAAAAGGGAAATGGAAATGGATAAAGAAAAAAGAAAACCCCGAAAGAAAAGGAGAAAGACAGAAAAAAAAATGACAAGAAATATACGACTGCAAAACGGAAAGAAACGTTTTTTTTTTTTTTTTTTTTTTTTTTTTTTTTTTTTTAATTGATAAGATACGACGCGGTAGAGAGAAGAC
Organism: Dolichovespula sylvestris; assembly: GCA_918808275.2. Lineage (NCBI taxonomy): Eukaryota > Metazoa > Arthropoda > Insecta > Hymenoptera > Vespidae > Dolichovespula > Dolichovespula sylvestris. The sequence continues at coordinate 2,038,110 of OU964980.1, forward strand.
GTGTTGTAAGGGGGACAAAAAATGAATTAAAAAAGAAAAAAAAAAAAGAAAAACAGAAGGAAGAGAGCAAAAGAAGGAAGAGAAAAAGGAAAAAAAAAAAGATATTGAAATGCTAAGACTCACCTTGCATCTACGTGCGATTATGTTAAAAACTGGCATGATGCGAGGGGGTGAAAAAAAAAAAACAAAACTTTCTTTTCTTTTCTAACGTCCTTGTCCCCTTTTCTTCCGTCCTAATTCGTCGACCGGCGACGAGTTTAAAGTAGTCCACACTTGAAATTCTAATGCACCGACGTATTCGAAGCGTTCGTTTAAATATTTCTTGTTGTTTTTGTTGTCGTTGCCGTTGTAGTTGTCGTCGTAGTCGTCGTCGTCGTTTACGTTGTCATTAATCCTCGACGTTAATTGTCGCGAAATGCTTAGTTAAAAAATAATATCTGCCATCAAATCACACGTGCGTTTATATACATATATATATGTATATATATAATATATATACTCGTCCTCTCTGTGGCATCGTCTTCTCGTCTTCTCGTCTTCTCCTTTCGAAATATCGTTGATCGGTAACCAACATATAGAATCGAGAAGAAAGACGAAAGAAAAAAAACACACACGCGCGCGCGCGCACAGAAAAAAGAACATATATATAAATAAAAAAAAAAAAAATTCCACCAAAATAACAAATGGTCAATGGGAGATACGATTTGTGCGTACGCGTTCGTCCAATATAACTTGAGTTTTCACGTGTGAAACACTTTCGATGCAGTCCTTTAAATATCTCATCCTTATTTTATTATACTTTGTATCGTTCTATATTATTTTACTTTTATCACACTTCCTTCTCCTCGCTCGTTCAAACTTTTCCTCGTAATGTATGCTTCTCTCTCTTTTTTCTTTTTTTTTCTTTTTTACTTTCCTCAAATCCAATCACTCACGTATGATTCATATCTTCCACTACCTCTTCCTTCTTCTTCTTCTTCTTCTTCTTCTTCCTCTTCTTATCTCCTTATTCCCTCTTTCTTTCAATCTCTTTCTTCTTCTAACAATACAAAATAATAAAAGGTCACCAATATTTCACGAGCCTAAGTGACTAATCACAACTCTCGAAATGATCCTCCTCGACGAACATTATATTCGGCCTGTCGATTAAATCGATGTAAATACGATCGATAGATGATATATACATATACATATACATATATATATATATATATATATATATATATATATATTTATTTAAGTATCATCTAATGGGGGTAGGGACGAGGGTGTTAAACTTTTCTTCTAGTTCGAAACTAACGGAAGAGACTTAGCGGAATTTCTCTCGCGAACGCGTTCAACACGAAAATACCAGCAGAGTTTCCTCCTCGTTCGTCGCGAACGCGGTAAACTCGACAGACGTATACTCTGCTATCTCTATCTCTTTCTCTCTCTCTCTCTCTCTCTCTCTCTCTCTCTCTCTCTCTACCTCTACCTCTACCTCTCTCTCTCTCTCTCTCTATCTCTATCTATCTATTTATCTCTATCACTCTATCTCTATCTGTCTATCTCTATCTATCTATTTATCTCTCTCTCTCTCTCTCTCTCTCATACTCGCTCGCTCGTTCGTTCGCTCACTCACTCACTTTGCTTGAAGAAGCTCGGTAAATCACGACGCAACTCCCTCTCGCGATTCGACTTCACCGAAAGCAGCAGCAACAGCAACAGCAACAGCTAAAGCAGCAACGGCAATGGCAGCAGCAGCAGCAGCAGCAGCAGCAGCAGCAGAAGCAATTCGACGTTAGTTAGTAGCCTTCGAACGTTAAACTCTTCCTTGAGATACGTACGACTTGTTACCCAATCACCGCTAACAATTAGATAACAAAAAGGTGTCCCGCTCTACCCGTGCTTGATTACTAACACGGCGCCGGAAGGTCGTCGCAAATTTCACTTCGTTCGAAGAAATCGACTCTGTGATATCTATCTATCTATCTATCTATCTATCTATATATATATATATATATATATATATATATATATATATATATGTATATATATATGTATATATATATGTGTATATATATGTATATATATATATGTGTATATGTATATATTTTATACATATTTTATATATATTTTATACATATAGTAAAAAAAAATAATAATGAAAAAAATAAAATTAAAAAGTAAAAAATGAATAAATAATAATAATAATAATAATAATAATAATAATAATAATAATAATAATAATAATAATAATAATAATAATAAATTATTTTCAACGAGCGAAGTTAACAAAGAGAACGGCTAATGGGAAACTTTTACCTCTCTCTCTCTCTCTCTCTCGTCGATTTTCTATCCAATTCAAGGAACAATTTTCAAGGATCGATCGTTCGATTCTTCGATGTTAAAGAAAAGAAAGAAAGTAAAAAAAAAATGGGGAAAAAAAAATTATAAAAATAATGATAATGATAATGACAAAGATAATAGTAATAATAACGATGATGATAATGATGATGACGACGATGATAAAAACTAATTAGTTCGTACAAAACATCGGCAAAGGCTCGATCGAATTTTCTTTCCAATTCAAGGAACATTTTCAAGGAAAGATCGTTCGATTATTCGATGTTAACGAGAATATAAAAAAAAAATACAAGAATAATGACAATGATTAATAATAATAATGATGATGATGATGATGATAATGATGATGATGATGGTGATGATAATGAATACGATAACGATGATAAAACTGTTAGTAAGTATAACAAACAGGCGAAGGCTCGAATAAATTTGTCTTCTCCTTTTTCTTCCATTCCTTTTCTTTCTTTCTTTCCTTTTTTGTTTGATTTTGATTTTTGTTTTTTCTTTTTCTTTTCCAACGAAAAGAAACGATTTCGAGGATCCCTCGTAAAACTCGTGATCGATCGATGTCTTAAAAAAAGAAGTTAATGGTAATAAGAATAATAATAATAATAATAATAATATTAGAGCTCGTTCTAATTAACAAAAATCTAGAAAATTCGTTCGAAAGGCCACCACGAACGTAAGCATAAAAGACACTCTCTCTCTGTCTCTCTCTCTCCTTCTCCCTCTCTCTTCCGTTCCTTCCTTTTTCTCGTCGAACGAAAAGTGACAATTTCTAAGGTCAATCAAACCCGAAAGCCTATAAACCTTCGAACTCGTTCGCATAGTCCTCTTTCGATTCGAATGACAATCGGGTCGAGATCGATTTGAATTTTACGGATCACTTAGTGATGACCGACTGACGTGTATCGTCGCCAGTTTTTACTTTTTTTCTTTTTTGACGATGATGAGAAAGACGAACAAGAAAGAAAGAAAAGAAGAAAAAAAGAATAAAATAGTAAACTTCCTATCAACGACAAAGCCTACGACGACGATGATGATGATGACGATGATGACGATGATGAGGACGATGACGACGATGACGACGATTGTGACCGATTATTGTACCGTATGGTATCTACTAAATAGCACACATATAAGTGCAACCAACCAAGGTCGATTGATTACCCAATAAACCAACCAACCAATCAATGACCAACAAACCGATCGATCGATAGTTATTCACGTTGTATCTGTCTTCGTCGATCCTTATTCGTTCTTTTTATATATATATTTATATATATAAAAAATTTTATACATATATATATATATATATATATATATATATCAAGAAGGATAAAATGAATGAGAATATGTAAGAAGGAAGACGTGTTAACCGAGCATAACGTAAGAAAAAGAAAAAAAGAAGAAAGAAAAAAAAGCAGAAAAGAAGAAGAAAAAGAAGAAGAAGAAAATGAACGTTTTCCCGTACGAAACGTTACGGTGAGTTTATTTTTCGTAGGAAGCTAAGAAACTTAGCAGGACGCTAAGCGACGCGACGCTATGCGGTTCGCCGATCCTCAAGGTCGCGTTTGTCGGACTTCTTCCTTTTCTTATTTAATCGAGGCCACCAGCCGAGTTTCCACGATCCACGGATCCACGATCATCGTATCCTTCCTGTTTCCTTCGTACATTTTTCACGGACACACATCTACGAAAAGTTACGCGCACGCGCACACCCACACTCACGCTCACATTCACGCACACGTGCATATAAACGTACACGAACGCGCACAGGCGCAGCAGCAACAACACTAAGGCGCGCGGTTGCATTCACATTTTGTAGTTGGACATATGTATTCAGTTATGTTCTCTCTCGCAATAATCCCCATCGAAGGTCAACAAAATTATTCACCTCGAATGCGGCACTATTATGGAATTTATTTATTCTTTTTTTCCTCTTCTTCTTTTCTTTTTCTGTTTTCTTGTTCGTCCTTATCATACATAAATCATCCTTACAGAAACCTTCGAATTTCCCGCGAGAAAAAAAATGCGGAAAGCGGCCTTCCCTATTGGAGGAAGGGGGGAGTTGTCTGATGGCGAATGAGGAAAGAGGTAGGGACAAAGAACGAGAGAGAGAGAGAGAGAGAGAGAGAAAGAGAGACATATAGATAGATAGATAGAGAAAGAGAGAGAGAGAGAGAGTACCGAAGTGTGACGAAAGTATACGAAATTAATCGAAGATTGTTACTTTTCGATTTGCTCTCTCCCTCTCGTCTATTCTAATATATTTCGTTGTTTTATATTTGTAAAACTTTAGAAGTTGTCGATATGTATAAGA
>OU964980.1:2047778-2052778 GCA_918808275.2 Dolichovespula sylvestris
ATATTATGAAATTTTTAAAGGCACGCGATAACAATGTTTCTAAATTTTACCACGATATTCTTTTTTTTGTCCTTTTTTTCTTTCTTTTTTTTATTATTATTATTCTTTTTAGTCGTTGTAAATTATTACGTAACATAAAATCGATCCCCATTTTGTTTTGATTAACATCTAGTTTTCAATTCGATGCAATTTTTATCGGAAGAGGAGCTTTCTTCGATTAAAAAATTATCAAATTTTTCCAATATTAAAAATTTTGCATTCTGAAATACTTCTTATTTATTTAATTTAAAATAATTCTAAATTATCTATTTTTTACTCCATATTAATCCATAAATTTCAAATAACATACGATTCAAAGATAATGTTTAAATAATCGAATTCACTAAACGTTTCGATAATATTTAATACAAATTCTTCGAATAATTCCAACGTCTTATTATTTTATCAAACTTTAATTATTTTAATTATTATATATTAGAATACATGTAAATATATATATATATATATATATATATATATATATATATACACACATACATATACATGAGCTGTTTATTTTGAAATCAGCCTACGCCCGTTTATAACAAAAAAATCTATAATTATATAAATATATATATATATTATATAATTATACATTTGAGCCGTTTATTTTGAAAGTGGCCTAAGTCCATTTGTCAATTATTTCCGTTTGCCCGTGGTTACATGTACAACTTAAAGATATTTTTCAATAAAGCATTTGAAGTTACTTATATTCCGAGTGGATACGATAATTCTGTACACATAAGTTTTCAGAGTTAGTTCAATAAGTGAGCTGTTTACTTTGAAAATGGCATAAGTCCAGTTATACTTAAATTAAGATATTAATTATTGATAATGTCCGAAGGCAGTGATGTAGGTAATATTAATTAATTAGTATTTAACAAGTTAACCTCAGTTTTTGGACAATTGCTTTAGCTGAATAATCAGTACGTTTAATTAATGCAGTTAAACAAATTAAATATAAAATATATATATATATAAATTTTTTTTTATATAAACGGATATAGACCTATTTCAAAATAAACGGATCATGTATATATATATATATATATATATATATATATATATATATAATATATTAATTATTATTATATATATATAATATATTATATTTATGTAATATATAATTATAATAAATATTATATGAAATGTATGTATACAATATATATTATATATATATTTATTATAATATATAATAATTAAAATAATAAAAGTTAAAATAATTAAATATATATATATATATATATATATCCTAGATCGATCAAAGATACCACCTTTAATCGATATTCATCCCGATTACAATGGCATAGTTACAATTCCAGTAGCTACATTGGTGTTGTCACACCAAAAAAAATGACGACACAATTGTAAGACACTTTCTTCTCGACTTTTTCATTCTACTCGCGTTCGAGATCGCGAAGACATCGACGCAAGGATCGTCTCTCTCTCTCTCTCTCTCTCTCTCTCTCTCTCTCTCTCTCTCTCTCTCTCTCTATCTCTCTCTTTTCTTTTTTTTGGAGACGAGGGGTGGGGTTGGTATGCAGAGGACGAGGGAAAGAGCGCAGCGGGAGGATGGCGGTGATGGTGGCGTTCAGAGAAACTCATAAAAAAAGAAGGTCGGTATAAAAGCGGTAGACATTAAACCGATGATCGTTCAACGTCGTTCGAAACGTTGTAAACTCTATCGCGGATTTACATGTAACGACCGATTTGCCGAGGTTCTTCGCATGAGTTTCAAAATTACGTTAGACGAGCCCGAGAAAGCCATCGGAATTTTACATGTTATACGTATGTATTACATCTTACTTGAAAATTAGATCTTTCTACTTTAAACACACATACATACACACACACACACACACACACACACACATTTACTTATATATATAATATGTATGCACATATATCGTAAATAATTGTACCTATGTATACGTCTATATATTTATTAGTACGTATGTATACGTCTATATATTTGTTACTACGTATGTATACGTCTATATATATATATATATATATATGTATATATATATATATATATATATATATATATATTATATATATATATATATATATATATATAGTGTGTGTGTGTGTGTGTACGTGTGTGTGTAGATGAATTGTCACTAAAAGATTTACTTCACCCGTTTTGTACGCGTAGAAAAATGTTGGCCTGGAAATTGCAACCCTTTTATAGACAATTTAACATCATATCTTTAACATTAAAAAAAAAAAAAAAATCACCCGGCATCGTTCGAGAAACAAAGAAATAACGGCTCCATCGTAACTCGGAAAAATTATAAGAGCTCGTTTGTTAGTAACTATAGAAATAAAAAAGGAAAAAATAATTAATAATAATAATAATTATTACTAATAATAATTATATTTTATTAATATAATTATTATTAATAATAACTATATATTAATAATAATAATAATTATTATTATTATTAATAATAACTATATATTAATAATAATAATAATAATAATGATTATTATTATTATTATTATTATTATTATGTCATTATAAAATAAATATAAAGAAATATATATGAATATAGATTTTATAAGAGAATATACATAAAATGTATTATACATAATATACAAAAAGAAAAGAAGGAAAGCAAAGAAAAAGAAAATAAAGGAAAGAAAGAGGAAATAAATAAATAAATAGACTAATAAATAAAAAAGAAAAATTAGAATAAAAAAAACGAGGATATCTAAGAATATACGTAAGGAAAATATTAGAGAGAGAGAGAGAGAGAGAGAGAGAGAGAGAGAGAGATCATTGAGAAGATTGCATAAAAAATATAATTAGTTCAACAGATCTTTTTAACGAGCTATAGAGAAAACATCGTGCAATGAATAATTAGATATCATTTAAGAATTAGAAGTCGACTAATGAATACGTTTCACGAATGCATTCTGGAGTTTAAACACGTGCACGCATCTCTCTCTCTCTCTCTCTCTCTCTCTCTCTCTCTCTCTCTCTCTCTCTCTCTCTCTCTTCTACTTTTTGCTTTTATCAACGGCAATAATACTAATTACGTTACAAAGCGTGCGATTATATGCTCTACCAGTTTATTTACCAACGAAACAGATCGTGGATTCCACACGTTCGAAATTCCCGCGAATTTTACCATAATGTTCCATTGGTATGCATTTGTTTTATCATAGCTATCATGCTTCTAACGATGTGACACATAATACCACATACCGTTATCATTTAAAACATTTTAATCTATATATATATTAAATTCATATAAGTAATACAATCACTATATATATATATATATATATATATATATATATATATATATATAATTATATTACTAATATGAATCTAAATACTCTTATACATATAAAAATCTAAAATAATAATATAACGTAATGAAAATAAGAAATAATAATGACAATAAATAAACCGTCGATGTCATTTATACATATAAAAATCTAAAATAATAATACAACATAATGAAAATAAGAAATAATAATGACAATATAAATATGCCGTGAAGGATGAAATTTGTAGAAAATAAAGGGAACAATTGGGCGTTATTAACTACAAATTTCATCCTTGGCGATCTAATAAACATATAAAGGTTAACCCTTTAAATAAATTAGATTATCCCGATGATGTTTATGAATCTTAAAATCCGACGATAATAGTAACGTGCAAAGAGGGGGATGGGGGGAGGGGGTGGCATACGCGTACAAAATTGCCATAAGCGGATACGATGGTAAAAGCACTTTGTACCCGTTATCGTTCGAATACCGCGGATATCTACTTTGTGTTCCATGGCTCGCGTCTGATCCATTATTCAAAATGGAGGAGGAGAAGAAGGACGAGAAGAAGGAGGACGTAAAGGAGGAAGAGGAGGATAAGGAGGATGAAAAGGAGGAGGAGGAGGAGGAGGAGAAGAGGACCGTCGGGGCTAGTCGACAAATGAGATTGGTGGCATTTGAAGAGGTTCAAATATTAGCACAGAACTATTCATCTTCTTCTTCCTTTTCCTCCTTCCTCTTCTTCTTCGTCTTCTACTTCTTCTACTTCTTCTTCCTCTTCTTCTAGTGCTTCTTCTTCTACTTCTATTGCTTCTTATTCTGCCTCTTTTTCTTATACTCGAGATTCTTTCAATCATTGACGGATCCATTCACACGACTACGCGATGAAATCTTTTTGAATCTATATATAAAAACGTATTGAGATTTTCATATTTCGAGATAAAGATGGATGTCTTGTGAATAGAAGTATTTTCCTTTGATGTCAATCGATAATTCGAACTGTTGTATGCGCGGATAAAAGATTTTCATTATTTTATACCATTATTTGTAAACATATATATATATATATATTTATTTATTTATTTATTTAATAATGGAGTGATATAATAATATATAATTATTATTCTGTTATAATTTTTTATTGTAATATATATATATATATATGTGTGTGTGTATATATAATATATAAATACATATTTATTTATTTAATAATGACGTGATATAATAATAATATAGCAATTATTATTCTATTATAATTTTTTATTACAATATATAATTTTTTATCAAATATATATTGTATATAAATTTATTAAAAATAATATAATATAAAATAATTGCTCTTATATGAAATAAACAAAAAAAAATTTATATTTAACATATAATATAATATATTCATATATTATATTATATTATTATTATTATTATTATTGACATTCTCTGATCCATTTATAATTTAGAAATAATTAATATATATATATATACATACATACTTATGCACACATATTTCTTTTTTTCTTTCTCCTATCTTCCTATTCGTAAGGGACAATAGAAAAAAAAAAAAGAAAAAAACAAATAAATTATCTGACATAAAGGTCGATAAATGCCATTAATAGGAAACGTTAAAAGTTAATTATGCAAACGTGCCTGGCATAAAAGAAACTTCCAATCTTATGGTATGC